>JASDQU010306770.1:65273-93051 GCA_032191745.1 Picea mariana
TTCTATTATCCAATCGGGTTGGATGATCGAGATAACATAGAGAAAGGCCTCAACATATTCATCATTTCTTGAGAGTGCATCTGCCACAACATTTTTCTTCCCTTTTTTTATAGATGATTTCAAAATCATAACCCAATATCTTGGTCACCCATTTTTGTTGTTCTTCTGAAGATAGTCTTTGTTCCAAGTAGTATTTAAGACTATCATGATTTGTTTTGATCTTGAAGTGACTACCTATTAGGTAAGGGCACCAATTCTTCAATGTATGTAGTATGGCCATCATTTCCTTCTCGTAAATGGGTTTGTGTAAGTCCTTTCCCTTGAGTGGATGACTTTCAAAAGAAAGGGGCATTGCTTCTTGCATTAGAACAACACCAATGCCATTTCTTGAGGCATCACATTCCACAATAAAGGTTTTTGTGAAGTCTAGTGTCGTCAAGATAGGAGCTTTTCACATCGCCTCTTTAAGTTGTTCAAAATCTTGAGTTGCCTTTGGAGTCCCTGAAAATGCATCCTTCTTAGTTAATTCCATTAAAGGTGTTTCTATTCTTCCATAGTTCCGAACAAACTTGCGGTAGTAACCTGTTAAACCCAAAAATCCTATAATATTCTTCAATGTTTTGGGAATCAAACAGTCCATCATGGCCTTAATCTTGTTAGGGTCTACCATGACACCTTCATGAGATACAATATGACCCAAATACTCTACCTCCTTCACCCCAAAGAAACATTTTGATGGTTTAGCATATATTTGTTTCTCCTTTAGTATTTGTAGCACCTTGTCAACATGTCGCACATGATCCTCCCAAGGCTTGATATAGATTAGTATATCATCATAAAATACTAAAACAAACTGTCGAAGGAAGGGCTTGAAAATGTAATTCATTAACCCTTGGAATGTGGAAGGTGCATTTGTAAGGCCAAAAGGCATGACAAAAAATTCATAATGGCCTTCATGAGTTTAGAATGTTGTTTTTGGGATATCTGCTTCCTTCATTCTAATATGATGATACCCTGAACGAAGATCCAACTTTGTGAAATAGATTTGTCCATGTAGTTCATCTAACATTTCATCAATGACGAGAATGCGAAACTTATCTTTAATAGTGATCTTGTTGAGATCTCTATAATCGGGACACATACGCCATGAGCCATATTTCTTGAGTACCATTACCATCGATGCATAGTAAGAACTTTGGCTAGGTCTAGTAATGCCATCCTCTAACATTTCTTCAACCATATGCTCAATTTCACTCTTCTGGGCATAAGGGTATCTGTAAGGCCTGATGTTAGGAGGAACACTCCCAGGAATTAGGTGAATAACATGATCATGATTTCGAGTGGGTGGAAGACCTTTGGGAATATCTTCAAATACTTTGGAATGTTTATTAATGATCCCTTGGATATCTAGGGGAATAGATGTCTTAGATGTTTGAACATATATTGAGCATAGTTGTGCAATTACACCATGATGCCCCTTTTTCAATAATTTCGTCATGCCATTAGAGATTATCACCTTACTAGGTTTCCATGTGATACCCCTTAACTCAATTTCTTTTCCTTCTAATGAAAATTTCATGAAAAGTTCTTGAAAATTAAAAGCCAATGTTCCTAATGATTGTAACCATTGGATTCCTAGTATGACATCAACACCACCCACGGGTATAGAAATAATTGGACTATTCATTACATATTCCCCCATAGTAATATTGATCTTATTGCATTTTCCTGAGCAATTGATAGTTCCTCCATCTGCAATCATTACTTGAAACTCTGGCACTGGATATACAAAGCAATTGAGATCTTTGGCTAATTTATAGTGAATGAAATTATGAGTACTACCAGAATCAATTAGGACTATCACCTTTTTATTTTTGATATATCCTTCAATATTGAGGGTTTGAGGAGTGCTAATTCCAACCAATGCATTACTGATATCATGGGAGTCAACTCTTCAAAAGAAATCGCTTCTAAGTTTTCATCTTGAGATGGTTCTTGTTCTTCTTCCTCTTCATAATCTATGAAGAATAATTTATTATCACCACACTTATGTACCTTAATGTACTTGTTGTCACAATTAAAGCATAAACCTTTTTCTTTTCTTTCCTCCAATTTTTGAGGTGTCAAACCTGTAGGTTGAAGTGTTTTAGAAGAAGGAACATTATTCTCTCGATAGATGTTAGGAGTGGTCCTTCTGGTAGCCATAGCCATGTTTTTAATTTCAACATTTCTTGCCACCCTGAATGCACTTTCCAATGATTTGGGTTTCCAAAGAAGAAATTCATGTTGAATGTTATCCTTTAAAGTTCCTTTGAATACATCAATCAAGTGCTCATCTGGAATATATGTTATCTTTATATTCAATCTTTCGAAGTTCTCAATGTGCTTTGCAACTGAACCCTTTTGCTTGAGATTTATATATCAGACAAAGAAGGTATTTCTTCTTGTATCCTCATAGTGTGCTATCATTTCTTCCGTGAAAATTGTCCAAGTGACGAGTGATTTGCGAAAACAAATGCATCGATACCACACAAATTGATTAGGTTCTAAATATAAATAATAATTTCGTACCTTTTGTGTATGTGGCACATCATGTAGATCAAATAATTGCTCCATATGAAGTATCCATGTGATTGGGTCCTTGCCATAAAGCTTCCTCATATCGATCTTAGGAAAGTGGTTGGTCTTCGACCCAAAGTTGTAGTTTCTCCATGCTTGATTCATTTTCCTTGTGTCCTCATCACGAATTTCATGGGATACATTTTCATTTTTAGGTGTCCTCTCTATTAGGAAATTTTTCAATCCTTCCATGATCTCCCTTTTTAAATCATCCATCATCCCTTGTAGTTCATCTTTTGTTACTGTTTTATTTTGTAAATCCTTTACATCCCTACGCATTTCTTCACCTTCATCAAGAGTCCAAGTAGGATTGTTTGGAGACTTATTTGGTGTAGAAATTCCCCTTTTTGGTGGCATGTTGGCCAAGTATCACTTTTAAAACCTTGATTTCGAGTGGTTATGCTAGAATATCTTTCTTCTATTGTATCTCCAAAATTTTGGCCCTTCTCGGTATGAAGATTTATTTTTTGTATTTCTCTGATATTTCTTCTCCGCAATGCCACTGGTCTAATCAAAATTGGATGTGCCAAGTGGAAGTTACGACAACTTCCCCACAACTTGCTGATTTTTTTTTCCTTCTAGGAAAGTGTTCTTGTAAAGAGTTCCAAGATCACAATGTTGGATATTTGATTATGAAACCTATACCAGAAATACTACAGACTATCCAATGTCCAATGCAACTGGTCTCACTTAATTTGGATACTCACTGAAGATGATATCACAGTTTTACCCAAAATACATGTTTGAGACTAGTTAATATGACTAATCAGATACCCTATCTTGCACATGGTGTATCTACAAAATTGGGATGACCCAAAAGATGAAATGTTTATCATATCTACCTTGATAATTTATATGAATATCATCTAGATTTCAAGGTCAGAAATGTCACAGAAAAAAATTCATATTGAAAATTCCATGATGACTAAATTCAGGATGATTCCAAAACCCTATGTTACACAGGACACATCTATGAAATTATAAGGCCTCAGGAGCTGTAATTTTAACTCAACGTACCTTGATCCGTCTACTCAATATCCTCCAAGGAGTTCCTTCTGAACCATCGTAGAAATAATTTATAACGACAATTCCAATGTGTCTTAGATGTAGCAGTGAAACCCCAAGACTTTGAGCTCTGATACCAAATGATAAGAATCAAATATCAAGATAACATAGAAAAACCTTAGAATAAGTACCTAATGCCTTGAAAAAGAGAGAATTTCAGATGATAATCCTCTTTGAGGGGGAAACCTCCTTATACACCACATAAATTTCCAAATACAATATGATTCTAAATGAAAAGGTCTCCTTGGTATATATAGGAGACTAAGAGGTACAGTTACAACTAATCGACCCAATATGACATAAATAAATAAAATTACTAATGTAATATGCCCCAATTAAGGGGTAATGTGCCACTATTTAGGGCTGAACAATATCAAACTATGAATTTTGTTGGAAAATCAAGCATTGATGTTTCATCACAAATATCCTAGCTTCAGTCGATGGATAGATCAAACTACATTTGGATATAGTCAGTTGGGTGATAGACCAACACACAACACCAATCGATCGAGTAGTCGACGTCCTTTTCGCTCAAACAATTGAACAATAGTCGAAGATATTCGGGCGGTGGATCACCCAACTAAACAATAAACTTTGAGTTGGATGCGTAAGTGGTCGGGTCGAGCATCCTTCTCGAGCCAACTCAATAGAGCGTATTTGGTGAAGTCAACTCTAACATTTGATGGTTACATGTGGATAAGATCTGCCAGATTCTATGGAAGTTGGTTATATCTTGAAACTATAAAAAATATACCCCTAGGTTCATTATCATCATGGAGATCATGTGGATAAACATGTGCAACGTGCAGTGTGATGTTATAATCATGGTGCGCTCTGATTAAGTGTTGTAACAATGTCTTTAGACACCACCTTTATCTTAAAAAAAAATTGTCCCTCTTGATTATCTACAATACCATGTCCTCTATTTCATGTTTTGTTCCACCCCATTCCCCCAAAAAAAATTCAATATCTCTAGGAGGCATATTTAAGTAATTTTGGTAAAAATTTCATGTTTTGTGTCATTATTATTTCTAAGATATAACTTGTGGAAGTTATGGTTTTTTATTGATCCTTAAATTAGTCTCAAGTGAGTCATCTTGGAATTTTCACTGTAACATTTTTTGGTGAAGTTTCAGACTATTGAATTTCTAGGAGACTAAGGATAGATATAAAATTATATGTGGTGTAAATTTTTGGTTCTTAGACACCATAATTTCATAAATATAGGATGTGGAAATTATGGTTTTTGACTAGTCTTAATACATGTGTTCTTTGTATAACTATCATATATGAAGCTAGAAAATTTCAAATTGAGTTCCACTAGTTTATTTAGAAATAATACATACCACATCATATCAGGTAAAGTTTTCAAAACAGATCTGAAATATTGGACATGTGGCATTCTGTACAAATTCTCTCTTTGGAAAGGGAAAAAAAATCAATAAGTTTTGATAAAGTTATCATAAATTTCACTTGGCACATCAAATTTTGGTTAAACCTGTGTGTTGAAGATAAGAAACATCAAATTACTAGAGATGGAAATTTTAGACTCAGAAGGGCCTAAATTTCAGAGATACATCAGGACAATGTTCGACCAATAAGATAATTTCCCAATTAGGGTTTTAAAGGTACACAACTTACAATTGGTATAACTTTTGTCTGGAATATTTGTTTTTGGTGATTTAAAAATTGTGAAAAATAGAAAAAAGATGAGTTTTATTATTTTCTCTAATGGAAATGGGTTCTACAAAAATTTATGTTCCTGGTAAACCTCCATAGGACTCACACATGATGTCAGAAGAAAGTGAACACTTTTAAAAAATGTTATTCAAATTGAAGAACCAAGTTGATGAAATGAGTGGAAGTGTATTAAAACTTATGGATTTCTCTAATCCAAGAATATCCAAAACACTAAAAAATCGATAGTTCCAAATGCTTATGAAAATAACTTCATTATGTAGAGATCGACGAGAAGTTTCCAATGAAATTTGAATGGCCTCAAAAGAACGTCGTATGAGGAAGTTATGACCTTCTGAAGTTCGGGAAAAATAGTGGAGAATGGAAAAGGACATGAAATGTGGTAGTATGGATAGTACAATTAGATCATGTGGAAGCATCATAAATGGACACATGGAATCATGAGAGGCTGACACATGGTAGTATGAGAGGCTGACGTGGAAGACAGGTGGTAGGTGACTGGACAAATGACGTGGTTGTAGGGTGCTAACTGGATGCTGAAGTGGAAGGTACGATAGTGATGTGGCAGGTATGGTAGTGAGGTGGTAGCTGACATAGGTAGGTGAGTGTAGAGGTTACATGGAGGTTATGTGGACCAAAAATAAGGTGACACATGACACCTTTTGATTGGCCAATATTGGTTAAGGGGAATCAAAATTATTTGGGTCGAAGGGAATCAAATCCCTAACCTATTCGTAAGGAACCATTGACTTCAACTAAGTGTCTAACCTACCAAGCTATGATAATGGTTGTAAATTCTGTTGGAATTTATTGTATTTAAAGGTATAGTTATAATTGTTTCCAAATATGGGTTAGTCATTTGGGGTCGACCCCGCGACCTCTGAATCAACTACCCAACGAATTAAACAAATTCTCCAACAATTGCACCATATGTTTGGCCTTGTTAATCCCACCAATAAAATTATATTTAAGTTTTTAATAATTTCCCATCTAAGCATATAGGGGGTCGGGTGGGGTTCATCCCATCAAATTCCCCTATAAAAACCAATCACCCGACCATTTTTTCTATAGGTTGGTTCGTGACAAGAACTCAAAGTGAGTTCATTTGGACATAGAATGGTGTGCTGAGGAGAGCGATGCATTATAATTCATTCTAAGGATTTTTCATTGTTTTGCATTCCAATAATTCATGCCATGAGACTTTGAGCCTTGGGGTTTTTTTGAGAGAAGTAAAGGGTGTTTATACTCATTTTTCTTAGTTTTTCAAGAGGAATATTGATCCAGATGGATATTGGTGGCCACCCACCTGTTCCAAATTCCAACTGGCTCATCTTGACAGTTTTCAGTTCAACATATTTCTTTGTAATGGGGAAAATTCTTTGTAATTGTGGGTTCTTCTCTTATGGGGGGGTTGTCTTGAAGCACTACACAACGTCCAAGTGGATTTTGGTGGCTATCCACCTATTCCAACTGGCTTATTTTAGAAGTTTTCATGTAATTACATCTTTCTGTACTTCCATGGCCGTTTTGGGGCTCTAAAAAGTGTTTTCTTGGCTTTCCACAGTCAATCTGTAAATAGAGTCAGATTTTGACAGAATAATGTGTAGTTCCCAAAAATACCTTTCCAATGAGCTATCACGCGCCGAAAATAAAGATCGTATGCAAAAGTTACAACCCCAGGAAGTTAATGTGCTAACTTACACCAACGAGGCCCACATGAATTTTGGCGTTTCACCTCCTAGGGTTAGGTTTTTGGATGTCTAGGGTTTTGTAATTCATGTTTATCATAAAAAATTCCTTCATATCCTCATTGTAATCATCTTCTTGTGAATGAGCATAGTCGTCACATCTCTTCTTAGAGATAAAGCTGCCACCATTCTAGCTAGTCTTGCACTCTGTATTTTTACAGTCTCTATACAATTGTTTCATTAATACAAATCATGTATTGTTGTATCTCTTTGTTTATGGAAAATTTCATGAGTATTTCCTTTTAATATATCTACTTTATTTCATTCTGAACAAAATACATATGAGTTGTATCATAGCAGGCTGCTCTTGATCATTTTTTAGTGGATGTCCCCGACAAGGTCCGAGTATAACCAGTTGGGTCTCGAGCTTGTCTCTCTTGAGGAAAATCACTCTCGCATGCCCAAGAAACCCTTGATGCTGGCATAAAATAAAAATGGTGGAGCATAAGATTTTATTAACTTGTTTATTGAGCAAGCTCTCGCGTGACAAAGGGAAGAAATGATGGAGAGATTTTCCCACATCCTTCAATGCCTAATGATAGAAACAAGCACATCTTCATCAAGTGACCACTTTGGAGGAACCTCTCTCTTCAAGGTACAAGTTAACTTTGATATTCTCGTATTTGAAGGTCAGATAGATGTGGATGCCTTAGAAAAATAGTTAAATCTATTAGAAGGTTATTTCTCTGTTCAAAATTTTTCCAACAAGGAAAAGATCACCTTCACACCCCTCAAGGCTCTCCCCCATGTCAAACATTGGTGGGAAACTTACTGGGAGCAAAGTCCCACAGAGGAATCTACAATATATGGGGTCGAGCCCACTTGGGATTTTTTGTGTGGATACATTCAAGGAACAATACTACCTTGTTGATAAATATGAAGACTAGTATATGAGATGGACCACATTACAACAAGAGAAGAGCCAAACAATGTCCGAGTTCACAAATAATTTTCATACCTTATGCACCAAGATGGGTATCAAATACTTTGAGCGACATCTGGTTCTGAAATATCATGGGGATTTGCATAGGTACATCCAAACCAAAATGGATTTCCTAAACATATCATAATTGGGAGTTTCCTATCGATATGTTGTCAAAATCGAGCATATATTTAGGAACTAGAAAAAATGGGAATTCAGGTCTACAAATCCACAACAACCAAAGCATCGAAAATATGGCCCTAACCAATAGCCTCTAAACAACCAGTCCAAGATACATGACAAGAAGGATAAAGGAAAGATGAAGAATGACACTGTGAAGTGGTGCGACTTCCACAAAATCCCCTGACACAACACCGATGAATGTCACTTGAAATATTCATTGGTGGACGAGGTGAAATACATGGAGCCGAACCTCAAAATCCGATCTAGAAAATATCGAAAACAGACAAATCATCAATGCAGACCACACTGCTACTGTCGTGACTGCAACAATTCAACCAGAAGAACCAATATATCTTAAAGAGGGGGAGTGCCTCTTCCATTCACAGATGTGGGTGAAGGGGACCCCGTTGCATTTCATTGTTGATAATGATAGCCAGAAGAACCTTATCTCAACTGAGTTTGTCAAATAATTGGGGTTGTCAACAACACAACACCCGCAACCATACAACATCGGGTGGATTCACTAGGGACATGATCTATGTGTCAGCCAGTAGTGTCGCCTATCCTATGGAATCCAACCCTTCAAGGATGAGGTAGTGTGTGATTTTGCCCCTCTTGATGTCTGTGATGTTTTTTTGGGCCAACCATATATGTGGAAATGTCATGTTGTTTGTGAGTCTAGATCCTGTAGTGTAATTATTACTCTGGGAGGTCATGTCTATCGGATACCAGAGGTAGTTCCGACTACTATTCCACCAAAACAATGTCGCAAGGTAATCTCTCATACTGAAAAATTCATCCTCTTCATTGTTTGTTCAAAGGATGCATAGAAGACCACTATAACCACTGCAACCTCAACACCTTTTATCCAGTAGAAGCATATTGTAGAAGAAAAATAAGATATTGTTCCTTCACCTACAATGGTTCCTACACAATGCCTCGTCAAACCCAAAGAAAATAGGTTGGTGGAAAAAAGTTCATGACAACCTTCCACAGACCAAGCATCGAAACTTCTCCAACAAGCCACACAACTCACCAAGATTCAGATTCAGAAAACGCTTTCCCCTCTTCCCCAAGTTCTCAATGCAATGTATACCATTTCTTCCTAAGGGGGGAGGATTGATCCAAGTGGATATTGGTGGCCACCCACCTGTTCCAAATTCCAACTGGCTCATCTTGACAGTTTTCATTTCAACATGTTTCTCTGCAATGGGGAAAATTATTTGTAATTGTGGGTTCTTCTCTTACGGGGTTTTCCTGAATCCCTACACATCATCTAGGTGGATGTTGGTGGCCACCCACCTATTCCAACTGGCTTATTTTGGAAGTTTTCATGTAAGTACATCTTTATGTACTTCTAGGGCCGTTTCGGGGCTCTGAACAGTGTTTTCTTGGCTTTCCACAATCAAACTATAGACATAGTTAGATTTTGACAGCATAATGCGTATTTCTCAAAAATACCTTTCCAACGAGCTATCACACGCCTAAAACAAAGATTGTATGAAAAAGTTACGACCTCGGGAAGTTAATGTGATAACTTACCCCAATGGGGCCCACATGACTTTTGGAGTTTCATCTCCTAGGGTTAGGTTTTTGGATGTCTAGGGTTTTGGCATTAATTTTTATCATAAAAAAGGCCTTCAGAGACTCATTGTAATCATCTTCTTGCGAATGAGCGTAGCCGTCACATCTCTTCTCAGAGATAAAGATGCCACCATTCTAGGGAGTCTTGCACTATATTTTTATAGTCTGTGTACAATTCTTTCATTAATAGAAATCATGTATTGTTGTATCTCTCTGTTTCTAGAAATTTTCATGAGTATTTCATTGTAATATCTCTTCTTTCATTTTGTTCCGAACATAATCCAAATCAAATATTATGGTGATGTCAGTTCTATGCTAAAGTACTATGTATGAAAATCTTAGTACAATTTTCTATGTATGAGAGCCATAGTCTCGTTAAGTATGCTAAAGGGGGTCTTTGGGAACCTCTTCAAAACATAGTTGAGTTTATATTCGTTATTCTCATAATTTTGAGAGGAATTCAGTGGTGACCTTTGTTTCTAGGCTTGAGTAGCATGATTGAAGGAAGTCTTCAAATTTTCCATTGTAAGTCATCATTGTATCAAGCATTTGAGCATTAATAGAGCGGTCTCTCATTTGCAAATTGACCCAAAGACATAGCCCAAGATCGATGAACTCCGTTATCAAATTGTGTAATGTGCCTTGTTCTTGTTGTTTATGTTTCTCTCATTTTTCAACATGTTTCTTTCCGAAAGTTATTTATCAGTTAATGAAGTTTATGTATAAGTCACATGTTTATTTGTAAATAGTCAAGATGATCATAATTTTTGAATCATGTTTGATGTTAATGTAAGCTTAAGAATTTATTTGAAATCTAAGGATTTTCGGATCAAGTTAGTATCAAATCTAGGTTTGATGTGTATTTGCAAGTGAATGCTTATGAGGCCAAAACTCAAGCTAGGTGAAGGCACACTTGAAGAATCCTTGCTTTAGAGAAAAAATATTTTTGTTGCAAAAGGGCCACCATGAGTAAAGCTCTAATGAAATTAAGGTTTCATAAAGGCATGAACTGGAAGATTTAGAAGGAGAACTCTCAATTGAGAATGCAAATATAGTACCTCGAGGATGAGCAACAATAGCTTCAATACCAGTTGGTATTCCATGAAGCATTTCTCAGGGGCATTATTAAATAATTGGAATGTGAGTTGTAGGAAAAAGACAAGATGTTGGTATAATTCCATAGAGCTAAGTAAGTGGAGGAAAAGGATACCATGCAAAAGAAGCTAGTTTTTACAAAAGGTTTACAAGCAGTAACTGAGGTATGCCATGAAAAATGATCCGTCGTGCTCTTTTTCTTCCCATCAAGGTGAAAATGATTCTTTTAATGAATTTAAGGAGAATAATTATGATATTGGATTTAATCTACTAACTAATATGGGATATGATGGAAAAAGTCTTGGCATCAATGGCCAAGGAATGAATAATCCCATCCAGATTGAGAGAATAGCTTGTTATGTAAGATTGGGATATGGAAAAGAAGGATATGGAGAATACTTTAAGATATCTGAAGTAAGGGAAGATTCAAATTAATAGGTTCAGATACTTCACAAGTCATTAGTTCTACCATAACAACCTTCCAAACCTGAGAAAGGAATCAAATGTGAAGCATCTCCAAGAAGGGGTGAGCATTCCAAGGAAGGAATGCAAACATTTTGCACTGATAAGACTAGAATAAAGGGTATTCCTAAAAGGTTTAGTAATCATCCCAAGGTTTTCTTTAATTGTGGGAATAATGATTCAGCAACACCAAACTTATGGTATATGTATCCATGTGTTTTCTGTGGATTTAATAACCATTGCATTGGAAGAGACAATCCTTGAAAAATAATTCATCCAAGGAGGAAAGAAGCAAAGGTCATTTCCCAAAGAAGAATAGGGGGAATGAGAAGAAAGGATTGTAGTTCCAGAACAATAACAAGAATTTTTTCACTCATTGTGGTATGAATGGTCATTGGATTGAAAATTATTTGACACTTCATCCACAACTTCATCCAAAATAGAACCAGGAAGATGTGAAATCACTTACAAGGAGATAGTTAGCAGCCTCAGATGAAGCTGATAATATTGTTGAAGAATTCAAGAAGGAATTATTTCTGATGACTTGTCTTAGTAGTATAGTGTATGAACAAATTAAGGTATGGTTTTTGGACAATGTATCATCTCTCCACATAATAGGAATGATGTCAATATTCCTTAGCTTTACAGAAATAAACTTAGACAACTATTTGGGATCTGGGACTAACACCAAACATGCAGTGAAGGGAGTTGGATATGTGAGATTCCAACTTGATTCATGGGGATTTCTGGGGATATAGTAGATGTTGTTTGTTCTATAATTGAAAGTGATTTTTCTCTCAGTATCAGCTGTCGAAGATGAGGGATATGGAGTTGCATTCCATCATGGACATGTACTTGTATATTCAGAGAAAGATACTTGGGACACAACAATGGTGCTTGGTGTCAGAAATGAGAGATTATAAAGTTTTCTTGGATGACCTATAATTGGATCTAGTGGGTTCTTAGATTCATAGTCATAGACAATGCCAAAGACAGAGTCAGATATAGTGTCAGAGACAAGTAGTTGTGAGGCTCCTTCTAGTATTTTCAAATGGATAATACCACCTATATATTCCCTAGATAGGTATCAGGAAGATTACATTAATGGAAAGTAGATTAAAATGGAACATTAATGTTTATCATTTGTAAATATAAAAGTTATCATGCATATGTAGTCCTTCTAAATTATGTTTCCATTGTTGTAAAGTAGGATGGAAATAGTCTTCTTTGTATTAAGTAAGGAGGTATAATATTTATTAAAAGATTGAAATTAGTATAGGTGGTTGCTGATTAACTTCCATGTAAAATGTATTCCTTATGATATTTACAACATAATGTTGGAAATATTGTCATTGATGTCAACAGTTGAAGTGATGATCTGTAATGATGAAGTATATCAGATGAGATTGTCATTGATGTCAACAAGCATATCAGTTAGCAGAAGATGTCAACAATGTGAAGAGATCAAAAGAGTGAACATGAGAAGCAAATACTTGAATGATCAAAGATTAGAAGGAATAACACATTGCACAAAGAGGAAATCTGTGTTTATTTTTGATCATGATAGGATCAACAATGTTCCTATGATCTGAAGATGAAAGAAGCACATTGTAGAATGTAGTCGACCATTACACAGGAAAAGGCTGATAAGTTGAACAATGCACAGAAAAGGTGAGAAGCTTCAGCAGCCATTCGATCAAAAAATTAACGACGTTGATTGTCTCAAGTAATGGGATTTATCCCACATTGGAAGGCGAGCACGTGGCATAAGATCCACAATTCAGGGATTCGTGATTCGAAGAATCAATGACGAGATTTTTTCAAAACCCCGAAATCCAAAGCTCCGAAGTCAAGGAGGAAGACACATATCAAGGTCCACGTCATCTTGAGTGATGCCAATAACAGACCACGTCAGCAGAGCACGTCAACAAGGACATGTGGATCAATCATAATGTGACAAGTGTCAAGTTGAAATTGGCATTTCAGGCACATGTATATCATGAATTTGAATGACATGTGGCAACCACTCGACCAGTGCCATGTCAACAAGTGATGTCATCAAGTTACGTCACAATGAGAATCCCAAAATTACGATAGCCATCCATCTCAATGCATGATTAATTCATAGCCGTTAATCTACAATAGTGGAAGGATAGTGTAAGGATTAAACACTAACCATTGATCTGGTTCAGATATGTAATGTGAGTCATTCGATCATTTCGGCGATATCATAATCAAGATTTTTGAACTGTTGGAGGTCATGAAGGATCGATGGGCAAAGCGTCGAAATCTCGACAGCTGTCCATATTAGTGGGTGATTGAATCACGACCGTTGACTCTAATAAAGCGGTCAAAGCGTGCGTTCAGTCTAGCACCTGGTCACCACAGTTGGTCATATGGTTCCGAGATGTTATTGGTAATATCATAATCGAGAGTTTTGAAAGGTTGGACGTAACGAAGGCACAAATGTCAAAGTTTCAAAATTCCGACAACTGTCCATCTCAATGGGTAATATGAACCATCTGATTGTTTTAGCGATTTCGTGATCGTGAGTTTTGTAATATTGGAAGTCACGATGACTCGAAGGGCAAAGTACCGAAATATCACCTACCGAAATATCACCAGCCATCCATCTCATCAGGATATTGAATCGTGACCATTGGAACGATAAATGCTCAGGAACTTGTCTCGCCTAAACATGAGGTCTACACCATTAGTCATATGATATAAGAGTTTTCAAAGGAAACTGTTATACGTTGCTATATTCAGTAAGCCCGTGGTTTTGTAACGCACGGTCATATGAAATGGCTTGAAGGAAGCACCTCCATGAAATCTGGTCTCTGTGAATATAACAGAGATTAGGGATCGAGTATAAAGGATTAAATTGATCCATGGCTGTGATCAATTTATGACACAAATGAATCGATACATAGTCATGATTAAAAGAGAATAAATCATGAAAATACGAATAAAGAATAAAAAGGGAAAATGATATTAGTTAAAGGTTAGATTATCACTTTAAATGAAAAGGTACAATGGTTCAAATAAAAGGACACGATGTTTTTAAATCTCACACTAGTTTGAAGATTATACAAACCAGAAAGAGTGGGAGAAGAAAGTGTCTCTGTTGTCCAGATCAGAAGATCAAAAGTTGAAGCAGATTCCAGGAAGAAAAGCTAATACCTATGCATTAAGGGTGGTTGGGTGGTGCAAGGGCAGGTTGGTTCCTGCAGAGGGAGTTGGTGCTTCCTTGTTAGTTGTAGCTGACTTAACAGGGGGTCATAGCCTCCTACCAGTTGGTGCTGGTAAACCAGGGTGTGGGTGCATCCTGATTAGTTGGTGCTGGTAAACTAGGGTGTGGGTGCATCCTGATCAGTTGGTGCTGATCAAAGAGGAAGTACATATTCCTTCTATGTAACATGTAAAACAAATTTTGCAGTTAATAGAAAAGAGTTTGTGGTTTTCCCATTTGGGTTCCACGATAAAATACAGTGTCAAAATTATTTTTGAATTAATAAATGAAAAATTGATATAATTTTTGTGTCACTGATTCACCCCCCCCTCTCAGTGACATGATTAGATCCTTCAATTGGTATTAGAGCGGGTTCCTTCAGCACAGTCTAACAAACTTGAAGGTAAATCCTGAAGATGGATCAACATGAAGGAATGTCTAACAAAAAAGCACCATTGTTCAATGGAGAAGGCTATGCTCTGTGGAAAATAAGAATGAAAAAATTCATGTTGGATCTTGGTTTTGATATCTTACAATCTGTTGTAGACAGTTGCATTCAACCAACTACTCCACCCAAAGACTCTGGAGGAAAGAAAATCTATAATGATAACTCAAGAGAAGTTAATGGTATTCTAGCAAGATTGACTAACTCTATATGTGTGAAAGTTATGCATTGCAAATTGACCAAATAAATTTGGGACAAATTGGAGGCCGTATATGAAGGAGATGACAAAGTCAAGGAAGCCAAACTACATACCTATAGAACTCAATTTGAAAACCTAAAAATGAAAGAAGAAGAAAATATTGCTGAGTACTTTCATAGGGTAGATGAAGTTGTCAACTCAATTAGAGAAATAGGAGAAGAAGTTACAGATAAACCCATTGTAAAAAAAATACTAAGGTCATTACCGATGAGATATGATGCAAACATTTCCTCAGTTGAAGATAGATCTGATCTAAGCTCACTCACAGTTGACCAACTCCATGGATTTTTTACAGCATATGAGATGAGAACATGAAATAATAAATAAACAAAAGACGAAACAACTTTCAAATCATTCAAGATAAAGATAAATCAGAAGAAAAAACCTCAATCTTTTCATCATGAAAAATCTGATGTGGAAGAAGCCAACTTCATGAGAAAACTTCAAAAAGGATCAAGGAAGTACAAAGGCAAGCTTCCTTTCAAATGTTTTAATTGTGGCAAAGTTGGTCATTTCGCATCCAAGTGTCCCTATCCCAAGGAGGACCCCGAAGAGAAAGAAAACAAAAACAAACAATACCAGAAAAAGGAAAAACCCAACTATAAGAAAAATTTCTATAGAGGGAAAAATAATTTCTACTCAAAAGAAGAAGACAACAACTCATCATAGTCTAGTGACAGTGATAAATCTGATGATGATGAAGTCATTTTCTTAGGTATTGAAGAATCTAATGAAATAGAAAAAATAAAACATGAGAAAGAGTTAGTAGATGAAGAAAAAGTTAATATGGAGGAAGAACTTCTTAGTGCCTTAGATGAATTAAGAAAATACAAAACCAGATATAGATAGTTGAAAAGTTTTGTAGTTGAACAAAAAGAAAAATATGAACACGAAGAAAAGGAGATGGAAAAACTTATGAACAATATGAAAAAATAAATCTTAGAAGAAAATAAGATTGAAGAAAGTCTGGAAAAGTCTCTTGAAGAAAAACAAATAACTGTTGAAAGGATGGAGGCAGAAATAGTTCATCTGAAAAAGGAGCTGGATGCAAAAATCATTCAAACAAAATCTTAAAATAGCTCTAAAATATTAGATAAGATTATTACAGTGCAAAGGGATTCTGGAAATAAAAATGGAATAGGTTATTCTCAAAAGGAAAGCCACGTTAACTCAAAATCTTATGCAGATGCTCTTTGCAGTACATTCAAGAAGAAAAATGAAGAGAAGATAAGTAATGATCAGAACTCTAGAAGATTACCTCCACCCATTAGGAAAGAAGGCAAGACAATACCAAAGAAGTTTTACCAAAATAGGTATCCTCGCATTTTTTCTCGTTATTTATTTGCATGCTCTAATTTTGGACACAAAGCTATAAATTGTAGAGCATATAGAAAGGAAAATATGAAGGTTAAGAATTATATCCTTAAGGATAAACAAGCAGCAAATCGAGTTAAGAGCATAAACTATAATTCCTTTGAACCTCTACAAAAAGGGGACTTACAATTCTTCAGATGTCATAACCATGGACATAAAGCCATTAATTGAAGACCGATGGAAGTCTTAGAACATCCCAAGTTCATTAGAGAGCAGAAGAAACTTTGGAGAGTAAAAACATCAAAAAGTGAATGTCCTATTGCCCTAAGAACTCAAGATGAAAAGGATCTCTGGTATGTTGACAGTGGATGCTCGAAACATATGACAAGTAACAAGGAAAAGTTTTTAGACTTAAAGAAACAAAAAGGTAAATTTACATTTGGTGATAATTCTTCAAGTAACATACTTGGGAAAGGCACTGTGAGCTTGGGAAAAGACAAAGCTAGAAGTGTACTACTTGTCGATAAATTGAAGCCTAGTTTATTAAGTGTCAATCAAACCTATGATCAGGGATACTTCTACATCTTTGATTCAAAAAAATGTGAGATTAGGAGAGAATACACATGAAAATTAGTTGGTACTGCTCCTAGAACTCTTGAAAATGTATATATACTAGATGCAAAATTGAATTAGGAGTGTCATATAAATTCTATAGATGAAAGTTGGCTATGGAATAGGAGGTTGGGGCATATTAAATTTGACAATATTGTGAAAGTCAGCAACCTTGGTGCAGTAAGAAACTCGCCAAAAATCATAAAACCTTCAAATGCTACGTGTAGACACTGTCAATTAGGGAAGCAAACTAGGGTAAGGTTCAAAACAAAAGAATACACAACCTCTAAACATTTAGAGCTTGTTCACACTGACCTATGTGGACCTACGAGAACCAAGAGTCTACAAGGACAGCCTTACTTTATGTTGTTCATTTATGACTTTACTAGAATGAGTTGGATATGTTTTCTCAAAGAAAAATCAGAAGCACTCAACAAATTCAAAGCCTTTAAAACCCTTGTTGAAAATGAAAGGGAGACAAAAATCAAATGTCTTAGATCAGACAATGGTGGTGAATTCACCTCAAAAGAGTTCGATGTCTTCTGTGAAACTCATGGAATAAAAAGACAATTCTCTATTGCCAGAACACCTCAAAAAAACAGGATCGTTGAAAGAAAGAATCGAACAGTTCAGGAGGCTGCAAGGACTATGCTCAATGAAGAAAAATTGTCAGATGGATATTGGAGGGAAGATGTAAGTACAAATGTATACATATTGAACATAGGTCAGCTAAGGGTTAATAGTGATAAAACTCCTTATGAACTATGGTTTGGAAGATCTCCATTAGTGAAATACTTCAAAGTCTTTGGAAGTAAATGCTACATCAAAAGACTAGATGAGAGTCTTGGAAAATTTGATGCCAGATCTGATGAAGGTATTTTTCTTGGATATTCTTCAAACAAGAAGGCATACATATGCTACAATCTTAGATCACATAAGATTGTTGAAAGTGCAGATGTCAAGGTGGATGATCTAAAAATGATAAGGATCAAAAATCAAAAGACGATGTCTAAAACTAAAGATGAAGATGATGATGAGACATTCAGAACACAACTAGAAGAAGTAGAAGAGAATGAAAAAGAAAGGGAAGAAGATGATATGGATACTAGTGAAAGTGAAGAAGATATTGAATATGGAGAGATAAGAGAATAATTCCCAATAAGAGATACAAAGACACCCTCAAGAATTATTCAAAAAAATCATCCCGAAAAACTAATTATTGGAGATATGAATGATGGAGTGCAAACAAGAAGACAACTACTGTATCAAACATAATTAGCATTGTTGTCACATATTGAGCCAAGTTCAATCAAAGAGGCATATAAAGATGAGAACTGGGTTAAAGCCATGAATGAAGAATTGGATCAAATTGAAAGAAATCAAACTTGGGAACTAGTTCCTAGACCAAAAGATAAAAATGTCATTGGAACTAAATGGGTATATACAAATAAAATGAATGAAGATGGGAAAGTAATCAGGAACAAAGCCATATTAGTATGCAAAGGTTATGCTCAGGTTGAAGGGGTAGACTATGAAGAAACATTTGCACCTGTATCCATATTAAAGGCAATTAGGATGTTCTTAGCTTTCTCTAGCTACAAAAAATTTAAAGTGTACCAAATGGATGTCAAATCAACATTTCTCAATGGAAATTTAGAAGATGAAGTCTATATTGAGAAACCAGATGGGTTCCAAATAATCAATAAAAGAGTCTATGTTTGTAAATTAAATAAGGCACTCTATGGATTAAAACAAGCACCCAAAGCATGGTATGCAAGGCTAGACTCTTATTTACAAAAACAAGGCCTCAAAAGGGGATCAACAGACAACAATCTTTATTGCAAAATTGATGGTAATAACTTGATCATTGTGGAAGTGTATGTTGATGATATCATATTTGGTAGTAATAATATAAAAATGAGTGAAGACTTTCCTAAGATGATACAAAAAGAATTTGAAATGTCTATGTTAGGCAAACTAAATTTATTCCTCGGATTACAAATAATACAGTCCAAAAGGGGAGTCTTTATCCATTAGTCTAAATAGGTTAAAGATATGCTTAAGATATTCCAATTAGAGGATTGCAAACTTGTTAGTACACCTATGACAGTTGGATGAAAACTAAGCAAGAATGATGAGTCCAAAGCTGTAGATCCAAAATACTACAGATCAATGATTGGCAATTTTCTCTATGTAACAACTTCCAGACTTGATGTCAAGAAAGTTGTTGGGATGGTGGCTAGATTCCAAGAAGAACCTAAGGAGAGCCATGTTCAAGATGTAAAAAGAATCTTTAGATATTTGAAAGGAACCATAGATCTTGGTTTGTGGTATCCTAGCAAGGACTCATTTACATTAATCCTATTCATATGCTGATTGGGAAGGAAGTGTATATGAAAGAAAAAGTATGAGTGGAGGAGCATTATTTTTGGGAGAATCACTGTTTGCTTGGATAAGCAAGAAACAATCCTCAATTTCTCTGTCTAGCACTAACGCTGAGTATATTGCAACAATAGAATGTTTCACACAAGTGGAATGGATGAAACAAACTCTACAAGACATCAAAATAGTATTTGAAGAACCCACAACTATCCACTATAATAATACAAGCGCGATAAGTCTCTCTAAGAACCCTTTTCAACATTCAAAATCAAAACACATTCCCATAAATTACCACTATCTAAGAGATCAGGCTGAAAATAAGAACATTAAATTGGAATATATTCCAACACAAGAATAGATGGCAGATATTTTTACAAAACCCTTAAGAAGAGATGTATTTGAATATCTCAGGAAAAAATTGGGAGTAATCCTTCTTCCTACCTAAATATCTCAAGAAAATAATGCATCAGTTGGCACCTATTCAGGGGGAGATAACAATCAATGATAGAAGGTGTCATTCAGTTATGACAGAAAAAGGTCGATTGTAGTAGGAGTTACCAGTGGTTAGAAAAGTGTTTATATAGACAGATGATTGGAGAAGAAACCCTTTGCCATTGATGTCAAAGGGGGAGAGAAACTTCATAAAAGAAAAAGCTTCATAAGAGGAAAGGATCATCACAGGGGGAGTTTTTGAATATGAAGTTAGTGTGTTGCCCTCAATGACAAAGGGGGATATTTTTGGAAATATTGTCATTGATGTCAATAGTCGAAGTGATGATCTGTAATGATGAAGTATATTAGATGAGATTGTAATTGATGTCAACAAGCATATCAGTTAGCAGAAGATGTAAAAAATGTGCAGAGATTGAAAGAGCGAACAAGAGAAGCAAATACTCGAATGATCAAAGCTCAGAAGGAATAGCACATTGCACAGAGAGGAAATCTGTGTTTGTTGTTGATCACGATAGGATCAATAATGTTCCTATGATCTGAAGATGGAAGAAGCGCATTGTAGAATGTAGTTGACCATTGCATAGGAAAAGGCTGAGAAGTTGAACAATGCACATAAAAGGAGAGAAGCTTCAATAGTCGTTTGATCAACAAATTAACGGTGTTGATTGTCTCAAGTAATGGGATTTATCCCACACTGGAAGGTGGGCATGTGGCATACGATAAAAAATTCGAGGATTCATGATTCGAAGAATCAACAACGAGAGTTGTTCAAAACCCTAAAAGTCGAAGCTTCAAAGTCAAGTAGGAAGACACGTATCAAGGTCCATGTCATCTTGAGTGATTTCAATAACAGACCACGTCAGCAGAGCATGTCAGCAAGGACATGTGGCTCAGTCAGAAAGTGACAAGTGTCAAGTTGAAATTGGCATTTCAGGCACGTGTATATCGTGAATTTGAATGACACGTGGCATCCACTCGGCCAGTGCCATGCCAACAAGTGACGTCCGCAAGTTACGTCACAATGAGAATCCTGAAATCATGACAACCATCCATCTCAATGCATGATTAAGTCATAGCCTTCGACCTACAATAATGGAAGGATAGTGTAAGTATTAAACACTAACCATTGATCCGGTTCAAAGATGTAATGTGAGTCGTCCGATCGTTTCAGTGATATCATAATCATGATTTTTAAACTTTTGGAGGTCATGAAGACTCGATGGGAAAAGCGCCAAAATTATGACAACCATCCATATTAGTGGGTGATTGAATAACGACTGTTGAGTCTAATAAATCACTCAAAGCATGCGTTCGGTCTAGCACCTGGTCACCGCAATTGGTCATATGGTTCCGAGATGTAATCGACAATATCATAATCAAGAGTTTTGAAAGGTTGGATGTAACGAAGACCTAAATGTCAAAGTGCCGAAATTCTAACAACCGTCCATCTCAATGGGTAATATGAACCGTCTGATTGTTTCAGCGATTTCGTGATCGTGAGTTTTGTAATATTGGAAGTCACGATGACTAGAATGGAAAAGTTATGAAATCTCATCAGCCGTCCATCTCGTCAGGAGATTGAATTGTGACCGTTGGAACGATAAACGCTCAGGAACTCGTCTTTCCTAAACGTGAGGTCTACGCCATTAGTCATATGATATAAGAGTTTTTAAAGGAAACTATTATACATTGCTATATTCGGTAAGCCCATGGTTTCGTAATGCACGGTCATATGAAATGGATTGAAGGAATCACCTCCACAAAATATGGTCTCTGTGAATATAATAGAGATTAGGGATTGAGTATAAAGGATTGAGTTGGTCCATGACTGTGATCAATTTATGAAAAAAATGAATCGATACACATTCATGATTAAAACAGAATAAATCATGAAAACATGAATAAAGAATAAAAAGGGAAAATGATATTAGTTAAAGGTTAGATTATCACTTTAAATTAAAAGGTACAATGGTTCAAATAAAAGGAAACGATGTTTTTAAATCTCACAACAGTTTGAAGATTATATAAACCAGAAAGAGTGGGAGAAGAAAGTGTCTCTGTTGTCCAGATCAGAAGATCAAAAGTTGAAGAAGGTTCCAGGAAGAAAAGCTAATACCTATGCCTTAAGGGTGGTTGGGTGGTGCAAGGGCAGGTTGGTGCCTGTAGAGGGAGTTGGTGCTTCCTTGTCAGTTGTAGCTGACTAAACAGGGGGTCGTAGCCTCCTACCAGTTGGTGCTGGTAAACCAGGGTATGGGTGCATCCTGATCAGTTGGTGCTGATCAAAGAGGAAGTACATCTTCCTTCTATGTAACATGTAAAACAAATTTTGTAGTTAATAGAAAAGAGTTTGTGGTTTTCCCTTTGGGTTCCATGACAAAATACTGTGTCAAAATTTTGTTTGCATTAATAAATTAAAAAATGATATAATTGTTGTGTCACTGATTCACCCCCCCTCTCAGTGACAAGATTTGATCCTTCACATAAATATGTTATGTAAATTCCATGCTCATGTAAGATGTATTCTTAATTCCTTGTAAAGAAGAGCAAGTGAAATGGTACAGTTGCTTGGGAAAACATGTTTTGATTTTTATTTCAGGGAACACTACTACATATGACCAAATTTTCCATGGTTTTTCGTTTCTATTGCCACACATATCCGTAACACTTTCCACGAAAGCAAAGACTATTTTTTGTGGAAATTGTTTCATCACTATATCCACGAACCAATTATTCGTGGAAACAATGACGAAATTATCCCTCCACATGTCATCACCATCAAGATAGGTTTACCTTATAAAGCATGGAAATAGCGACGAAACTTCGTCGCAAGAGGGACGAAAAACCATGCCAAAGTAAAAAACTTACCAACAGATTACAATGCAGATGCCATACGGGTGACACAATACTGTGGAATGTTGCAACGAAAAAGCATGGAAATTGCAATGAAAACGTTTGGCAAAGAACAAATTTACAACGTAGATGCTATATGTGCAACACAAAACTGTGGCAAAGTGCGACGAACTTTCATCGGTATTTCCATGCTTGTTCAAAAAAATTCATTACCTTGCAACGAACTATCGTCGATATTGCCACGCTTCCTTTACATTTAAAAAAAAAAATCTACATGAGAAGCTGGATGTTGGGATTCATGATTGACCCATACTCAATATTTTCATGTGTGATTGACCCTTCAAAAGATTTCTTATGTGAGAAGGGTTTATGATAGGTGGTTTTGGGACTTATTAGGGGTCTTTCTTAGTGGACCAAAAGGGAAACCCAAGGCACCTTGGGATGAAGGGGAAAATAAAATACATTCCATTGAATGCATGGTTTTAATTGAGATATTGGGGCTTTGAACTAGAGGTCAAAAACAATTTGGTAGGGGTATCCCAGGGGGATAATATGGGAGATGTGTTTTTTTTAAATCTATCACTATCCTTGTGAGAGTGGGCCAACCCTTTACTTATCCAATTTAATGCACTCACAACCATTAATCGATATTAATATAGACTGGTCACAATAATTACCTTGAATATCGAATTTAACCTATTAATGTGAAGGGATAATCACAACATGAGGTTAAAGGCATTCACACCCTTTCAACAACTATGTTTGTAGATTTTTGGATGAGGAACTTGTAGCCTTGTGTTTGAGTCATTCCCTTACCAAAAAAAAGAAGGTTACTCACACTCATATGAATGAAAGAAATCAAAGTTGTTGCCACGAAAAAAGTTGTAATGCTTTGAAATAATGGTAGATCACAACAATGGAGCACTTGTTTAAACACAGACACTTATACCTATTCAAGTAAAGGTAACTCACCCTATTCAAATCAAGGTACATGATACCATATAAATGAAGAGAAATGGAAATGTTTAACTTGAAGGGTAGTTCACACCAAATCAAGTTAGTGTGATCACAATGTTTTGAAGAAAAGGGTGATCACACTACTCTAGGTGATAGTTTCTCACACCACCCTAAATGAAGGATGAATGCACTTGTTGAATTCAGGGTACTCACATTAATGCCAACAAATGGTAACACATACCACTATAAATGAGTAGGAATCACACATGATGAAGGGGACATACCAAATATTTCACTTGGAGTAATGCAATTTGGTGGGAGGTATAATAGCTAGTAGTATATGTTAGAGTCTTAATTTCCACCCTACATGCCAGAAGGGAATCCAGTAGAAGATGAAAGTCAAAATACATTTCTTTCTCAGGATTTAGGATTTTTTTTTAGGGTCTTCACATGGAATATAGGAGAAAACATGCGATGATAGTCATTGGTCGTTTATAATGCAACAAGCGATGATCCATGCAACCTTCTAGATTTGCAAAGTTATGAAGAGGTAAGTGAGGGATCAATTGTATCTTTGTGGCATGGGGCTATAAAATCACAACATTTGAGTTTCTAGTGGGTTCCAGAAGATCTAGAAGCTCTCCCAAGCCTCTTCCAAGGATATATATAAATAAGGAAAGTCTTGAGAAAGAGGAGGAAGAATATTTTGCAGAGTTATGATGTCCAATTAAAGAGGTGCTTCTCTAGTCACAAAGGCCACAATCAAATTTCCTAGTCAGATTGAGAAGCTAAGGAGGAATTAGGAGCAAGGAGAAAAGAAAAATGATTTCACATCCAAGGTATTATGTTTGATGTGTTTCCTACATGTTAATGAATAGATCATTGGTTTCCCCTAAATGTGTTTGTATTTGATTTGTAAATACTTAGATCTGGTCTCATGTTAAATAGACCAGGATAGATCTAGTGAATTGGATTTTCGTAACATTAGGAGAGAAATTAGATCAATAGTTGTTTGTCTTCTCATGTGTACGAAGCATATTATAGGAGCTGAATATCAGGAGGTGCATCAACCAAATATGTGAGGAAATCTTTGGTCATAAGGTATGCTTACTATTCTTCTTGGTTAAAAGAAAAATAATTTGTTGGCATCTAGGGAAACCATTAGAAGTCTATCCCCATTGTATGTCTAGGATCAATAGGTAGGTCCTAGGGAGATCTAAGTTACCACACTAGTGATATTTCTCCAATAACAGTCTAGGTAGATTAAATGTTTGGAATGTAGAAGGCCAAATGATTTGGCATTAAAAGAGTCTCCAAGGGGAAATAGAAGAGACATAATCTAGCATATAAATTTCCAAACAATGGATTCAACCATGGCAGTGGATAGGGGACATAATTAGAATTAGGGTAATAGGGATTTATGGAATTAAGTGGATCATCTCCCACCATGATTTTATAATTATTATGAAGTGGGGTATATTGAAATGAATTGCTTATATCCTCACCATCCTTGATGTGGGTACTACCAAAAGACAATACATAATACACATGATTGTAGAAACATAGTTACTATGAATGCAAGAAATAGAAAACCTTCCATAATTTGGCCACTAAGCCAATGCATGATTCTACTAGTATATATAGTGGAAGATGAAGTCAAAGAATTTTTGAAAAGTTTTCTATAGATAATAGACAATGATAAATCCACAACAAAGTTAAGGGAGGTCCTTGGGACGATTTTTGAGTCACTAATAGAGGCACAAGATAGGCCCTTAAACCATGTCCAGTGAACAAGGTATGGAAAATAATTTATCTTAAATGCATTGATTCAATGATATGAAGTGTGAGAATTTATGCTCAACTTAAGGTTGGATGTTAACATCATACTGAAGTAATCATGGGAACTCATGGGATGATCAAGTTGGGTCCACTTGTCTATCTAGTGGTAGTTGGTGAACCAATAAAAAATTCTCCCCATTATCAAATTGGCTAGATGGAATTTTATCTCGATTGTGTGAATATTTATGCTAACTTTGAGTTCATTGACATAGTAGATGACAAATATCCATACCTAGTATTGTAATCAATTGATTGGGAATTTGATAATGATGTCATTTGTTAAGAAGGGTTATTGGATGGTATATCCATTGGATCTAATGTAGGGAAATACATTTGTTAAATAGATAGAAGAAGTATTGGATGACTAGGATAGTTGGAAGACTACATTAATCTCACCATAGCATAGTTGGAAGACTACATTAATCCAATATCTAGTGGAAAGTTGAGTTGGAGAATAGTATTCTCCTATGTCATTTATTCCAAAGTGTCCATTACTTTTGGTCCGCCTAGGGAGTATGATAATTAATTGACACAAATATGCACACTACCAAATTCCATTAAGTGGATTCATGTAGAGATTAAAGATCCACTAGTGTTTAATGGCACAACTAATGCCACAAAGTTTATAGAACACATAACTTAACACATCATGCTTGAATAGAGTGTATAAACATTGGATATCACTTTGGTATATATCCTTGAATGATATAGAACCGGTAGATCTAGTACAACACATCTCACTTTCAACATCTCTTAGTATATCTTGATCATCACTCGAGGAAGATAGATCCAACAGATACCTATTTGGTAGTACCTACACTCGTTAAAACAAGAAGATACGTTATCGTGCCAATATACATTTGTGGTACCAGCACAGTTGCATATAGTTGCAATATAGTTGCATAAGTTGTATTGTTGCATAAAGTTGCATATAGTTGCATAAGTTGCATATAGTTGCATAAGTTTCATTGTTGCATAAAGTTGCATATAGTTGCATATTGTCACTAAAAAACATGATAAGTTGCATTGTTCCATATAGTTGCATATGAAATTGTTGCAATATAGTTGCAAATAGTTGCAAATAGTTGCATATAGTTGCAATATAGTTGCATAAGTTGCATTGTTGCATAAAGTTGCATATAGTTGCATAGTTGCATATAGTTGGATAAGTTGCATATTTGCATATAGTTGCATAGTTGCATAAAGTTGCATATATTCACTAAAAAACATGATAATTTGCATTGTTGCATATAGTTTCCTAGTTGCATATAGTTGCATATGAAATTTTTGCAATATAATTTCATATAGTTGCAATATAGTTGCATAAGTTGCATTATTGCATAACGTTGCATATAGTTGCATAGTTGCATATAGTTGGATAAGTTGCATATTTGCATATAGTTGCATATAGTTGCATAGTTGCAGATAGTTGCATATATGGTGCCTTGCAGACCCCTTCTAACCCTTGGGCCGAAGTCCGCTCTCAGGATCGTTCACTCACTTCCCCGAGCTGAAGTGGCTCTTTTGATTCCTCATTAGAATCTTGAATTTCTGATCTACGGGTCCTTCTTCCCTACTCACGGTCTTCTGTACATGACCATGAATTTTGGGTTTCGTGACTCACAGAGTTCTGATGTCGAGAACCTCTATCCCCTTGATCTCCCGAAATGCCGATACCCAAAATGCCGATAAGGCTTCAATCAACAATTAGCCCCCTGGGCTATGCCTTGGCCTGTATGACCACTTCTCATCAGACCACAGTCTTATTCCCTTCGATACTTTTCAATACGAGAGCCCGATCTCTTGTCAACGGAACTCCTGAATTCCCTGATATCCGAAATCCTGATGGACTCTTCCTTTCGGGAATTTCCTCGAAATCCTGGATTGCTGCCACATGTCCTCCCTTAGATGGATGGTCCTTTTCATTTGAAGATTTCACGACTTATGACCCCCTGCGACACAATCTCCTCTGTCAACTCGAATCCCCGGTATCCAAAATCCCGATAGACTCTCGATCTCCACCACCTGTCCTCCAAGGATGGATGGTCTAGATCATTTC
>JASDQU010306771.1:15823-67547 GCA_032191745.1 Picea mariana
TGACCTTAACTATCAATGAATGTCCCATAATCATAATTGGATTTCTCATAGCCCTATGAGGCTTATTTATACATGAAAAATCATTGAGAAGTGGATGGGACCGAATCCCAATGCTCAGATTTCAAATTTACAATTTTAGATAAAATCCTCAAAAATCTGGGTTTTATTGCAATTTGGGCAGATTCAAGTTAGTCCCCCACCCATATCTTCCAAACCAATTCTAATTTTGAAAACATGCCCACTTTTTACTCAATTTTCCATATTCTAGGCAAAACCCATTTCGTAGAATTTCTAGATCTTATTCCATCTAGACGGAAATCTAGGCGCAAGTTGGCAGTTTGAGTTTTTCAATAATATTAGTAGAATCATTCCCCCTGAGCTGGAGGTCCACATGTGTGAGCTTGGTGAATTATGCCTCATGTTTCGACATGTAAACGTGGCTCTGGACAAAACCCATGTACCCGATTTTCCTCTAGAAGCTTTCCAAAATTTCGAATTATTTCTAGTACCGGATTAGCACAGTTGGTACCGGATTAGAACATTTGGTACTGGATTAGAACAATTAGTACCAAAATCTTGTAGCCAGGGGTTTAGTACCATACAAACACATTCATGACTATGGGTACCAGACCAACGCGAAGGTAATACGGGATGGAGCTAGTACCGAAATAGGCGCAATCTGGTACCGGATGAAGTTGGTACCGGAAGGGACAAAGAGCTCGTACCGGATGAACGCAAAGGTAGTATCGGATCACTGTAGAGTATTGGATGACATGGAGTGTGGATACCGGATGACTTTTTAGGCACTGGTTGACTGTAGAACCTTTTGGTACCGAATGACTTGGAGTATCGGATGACTTGCAATGTGGGTAACGGAACAAGAACAATTCAGGTACCGGAACATGGACAGTGCATATACCAAAACCTGAACAGTACAAAACATGTTTCTTGGACATAGAAACATAGGATTAAACCATCATCGACAAAACTATTGTATAATAATCCTTTTAATCACTAAAAATATGGAAAAATATGTGTTAACCACATAGGATGAATAACAAGAGATAATGGAGGTTTCTGGTGTAATTAGCGATGTATTATTAATGAAATGAAAGGAAAAGGTTTAATGATGAGTGTATTTTTATGGCGGAAAGTATGACAAAACTGGAGCTCAACACACCCCCAAACCCAAGGATTCGCATGTCCTCATGCAAACAAGGTGAAGAACTTATGATACTCTGCTTATAGATTTATGTGACATTGTTTCTTTTGTGTAAGTGTTCGTTCTTGTGGAATGACACTTTGGAAACTACCACAGATTGATTTCAAACAGAGAAACAAAATTATCATAAAACTGGAGGACTAGCGGTGGATGAGGTATCAGAGTGATGGTGAATGGTGTGCATATGGTGGTTGTATGAACTTGGACATCAATTTTAAGACCAATATTTACTTTGTGGTTCTTTGCTTGGATAGGCAACAATGACTTCATCCTCTTTGAGATGGCTTAAGAATGATTTATGATTTACAAAGAGAAGACACTATAGATGTTTCTTTGTATTTGTATACCACATATTTCATTTTTGTTACTTGATCTTATCATCAAAGTATATTGTTCATTATGACAAGCAGAGTGAAGATGGAGGGTTTATTGAGTAATTGTGATAATGCATAGTGGAGTGTGGAGTGGGTAATAGTGTTTATGCATCATGTTTTCCAAGTTTTTAGTAAATTAAAAAGATTTGTACCAGTTTTACCTCAAGTTACCCTTGCTTTGAATTCTAATTCATTTTGAAGTGGAAACTAGAAGAACATGATGAAATGTTTGCAAAACCATGATGTAGATGTCTAAAACTTGAAGATGAAGTGGAGAAAGACTGTGAACTGATCGATATCTAGGAGAGAGAGTTGATGAATGTTGATCTATTGAGATTCCTTATGTCTCTCTCTCCCCCAAACCCGCTAGTTTGCATGTCCTCATGCAAACTCTCATTAGCACATAAAATTTGTGCAAGCTGAAAGTGGACTATGTGGAACTAGTGCATGTTGACTAAAGGAGAGAAATGAAGTATGCCAGAGCTGAGAGCTACTGAAAATATCCTGCAAAAATTACCCTCGAAAAAATATTTAAATTTATGTATTGTTGGTACAGGAACCTACTGATTCCTGTACGAGCAGTACCGAAACAGAAAAATTTGAAAGAACTAAACCAATACTATTATTATGAGAGAATAAATATACATTGATGTCATGCTTAAAGAAATAACCAAAAATTAAACCATATTCATGCTTGTAAATTTGGAAATTTGAAATATTACAAGCATAAAGGAAATTTCTAAATTACTTATTGCATACGATTTCATCAATCATTAACAGTTGTATGCTCAAGAAACCATGTGAATTATGATGGGGGATTTTTCCTCTCATCCTTGAACAGGAAAACATGAGGATATAAGTGGTCTTTGATAAATGAGAAACCGATAAGAAACCAGTCATCCCTGTTTGATTTTTTAGAGAATTTCTATCATTCAGGTGATATTGATCAAGTTCGCATTTGATTTTATTAGACTCCTACACTTATGGGTCCCACCTCTAGGACAATGACATCCTGGGTATGAATGACGAGGTCTTAATACCATCTTACGAGCATTCTCAAATGGAAATTAGATGAGGTTCATTATCCTTTTGTTCAACCATGCATGCTTCTTCTTAACGATTTACACAAGTATATTGTTCATATGGACAAATATAGATTAATCATAATGAAAGACATCAAAATAAGAACCCATTGCCAGCAAGCCTATTCATTACTCCGATGGGGTAATTTTGACATCTAAGAAATATCCTTCCCAGAAAGAATACCCCATTTCCCACGACCCTGTTCAGTACCCTAATGGGTTTGCCTAGTTATACCACAGGCCGGTACCCACTACCAGCAGACCTGTTAAGTATCCCGACGGGTTGGCTTCTTACACCCATTTTCCATCAAAGACTCTTGTCCCAATCTTTACCCTTAAGATAAAATTTATAGATTTCTTTCGCATGGGTGAATGGGGGAGCATCTTTGAAAACCTTTTTACAGGATGGGATGGTATTGAGTTGGAAGATATTTTATATATTGCCCATAAAATATTGTTCGTATGAAAAATAGAGTTATGTATCAAGATTATTCGAAAGACATATCATGGTAAAAATTAATTAATGTGTGGTGGATGAGGCCATGAGAGAATGACCTAAAGGTGTCTCTAGTCCCCAAGTTCATCTTCTCCATATAAGATTGTGTTCCCTCCTAAGTAGAAGTTCCATTCACTCTTCTGCTACTATTTGATAAGAATGCTCAAATAACAACTTCTGATATGAAACTAGGATGTACAACTTACCTATGGGAATCATTATGAAGACCTTAAAGATTTTGTAAATCCCCATAATATTTTAAAGATTAGGCTTATGAGAAATTGTTATTATTAAGAGTCAGAAATTTGTATGTAGTAAGAAGAAGAAATATCTTAAGTTGTTTTGGTTTTTGATGTTAGATCACCAACATTATCTTCATCTCGTTTCATTTATTTGAAAAGAAACACAGAAAGATGTTGCATTTATTTAGAACTAGGTCAACTAACATGCAACTTTTACTCTATCATATCTAAGAACAAAGAATTAAATTTCACATGTAAGAATATTTCCAATGTAACCATGTGCATAACAAGTGTAGAAATACATTCATACTCGGGTTTGAAAGATATGCTTTAATGTATAGCAGAATACGAAGAACCAACTGCTTTGATGATGATGTGGAGAGTTGTTGAAGAAGAGATTGGTGCTTCAATCTTGTTGTCGTTTGAAACCAATGTTCAATGTAATCTTCATGTTCTTGGTTCACTTCCTCATTTACACCACTCTGCATCTCTTCCTCTATCATGCCAGATAGATCATCTTCTTTCGAATGGTTTGTCTCCTGGATGCATACTGGATCTAGTGATATGTATGTCAAGAACTCCTCGATCTCAGGTTCTAATGGTGGCTCTCCATCGAATGTGGTCCATAATTATTTAGTCTCTCCTATAGGTTGGAAAGAGTGATTACAAAAGGCTTTTAGATCTTCTTGTGGATGTAGCTTATGGAAATCTTGTTTTTCTATCACTTCTGGAGAAGCGGATAAGTTCTTGACTACTGTCAATATTTGTTCTTTTTGCGAGGCAGAGATTGAGATCCCAACTGTTGCTAGGATGGAGAGAGTTATTCCAAACTCTTGATCATATTTGAGTCCTTGTCCCTGGTTTGTGGGTCCTGTTTCACACATGGATTAGTGTAGAGGGGGGGTTCTTATAGTGCCCAAATTATTATTTTTTAAATCCTAAGGAAATAAAAAGAAGCAAACTAAAATAAAATGTAAGCAAACCAATTATATACTTGAAGCACCACCATGCTACTAGGATCCTACTGTCACCAAGTTATCTATTCACACAAGTTAGTTTCTCTTCTCATATATATAAAAAATGGCTAATGCTAATAAAACACAAATTCTAACTACTAAAAGGAAGAGGAAAACCTAATTTTGGAGTAACCCCACTACAGTGGATGTGTGGGCTCTTCCCTCACGTCTTATCGTCTTCTATCTGCCCTTAGGTCATCCTTAAAATCACACCACACTTGCATGAAAATAAACACGCTTGCATGAAAAGAAACACACTTGCATGAAAGGAACAGTCAAGGCTTTGGAGAAATAAAAGCAACCTACCTATGCTCTAATCCCTTTAGCACCTCCTCGGAAATGGTGCCAAAATGTTGGGGCTAAATATATGCACTATTAATTCCCACATTTAATTATCAACCGGGGCTCGTAAGCTTCCAGGTGCAGGCGCAGAAAACGTAGGATCAGAGCCTAGTCTAGCCTAATCTAAAGCCGACAAAACAGTCCTCAAACCCACACTGCATCAAATTAACACTAAGGATTCATCACTGGGACGTAGGAATAACTTAGTGCTATAAAGATTTAGATCACAGTCTTTCATGCACTCAGGGTGATGTTGGTGTGATTAATCGTGAGTAGCTTACTCGAGTCTTATGTCCTTCAATGATTATCTCCTATAGCAAATCCACACTTAAATGCAATAAAAGAAACAACCAAACGGAAATGAAATTCACAATAGAAACTAACACCTTAGGAAGAATTCCAACACGGAAAGGCCATATCTCATGAGTTAGACCTTTAATCTGTCTATTGGTGATTGTAACTATGTGAAGGTAAAGTGCAAGGAATCCAAAGGTACAGGAAATAAAATTAAGTGCGGGAAACTCAAAATCATCAAACTCAATCAACACCTAAGATTCACTTAATCAACTAAATTTCTGAAATTTATAAAAGAAATTATAATGCAAACTGGTACCCAAAATCTATAATGAAACCAAATATGTTGTAAACAGAGTACCCTCAAATTGACTTTCAAACCAAACCAAAATAGACTACTAAGCTTTATCAACTCAACTCAAAATCTGAAGGCTAGTAATCAAACTTGTAAGACAAACCACTCATACAAACTGAGTACTCAATCAAATAATATGTAAAACAAAGTACTAACTCTTCAACCACACCCTTGAAATAATGACTTATCATAATACCCAATCACTCTAAAAACTCAATCAAACTAATTGTCAACTCTCCATCAAGTTTCCTTCTCATAATTTTGATTTGTTCCAATGTATATAAATCATGATCAATTCATTTATTGGCAATAAATACTTCTCTATCTATAAGTATGCTGGAATGTTTCTCTTTTCCCAAACCCAGTTATTTTGCCTCTCATTTAATGCACAACCAATTTGCAAATTAAAAATTAGATTTGGTTCTCGAATTTGTGTTGTAGGATGATCTATAATCATTCCCATTCAATTCATATTTATCAGGGTTGTTTCTTGATTTTACATTTCAGAATGCCTGAGACAAAAATTCATTGAGAGCTCTATGTTTTTTTTATGAAATTAGAGTTCTAACATCTTACTTAAAATCCTCAAAGTAATGAAATCAAACCTGTGATCTCAATGCGCTGAAGTGTAATGATAATAATCAAATCATCGTGTGAGCAACTTATGGTTTATCTTTGCATTAATTAACTATGAAAATCTCATACTCTGTTTCATGGAAACACTTGTAAATGGTTATAGACTATGATCAATGGTTATAGATGAAACAATAACACACACACTGAAATTTGAGTGTTTGTTAAACATGAATTCATAAAATTAAATTGAAATTACAATCAATCATGATCTATAAAAAATCAAATTACACATGAACAAAAATTAAAAAAATGTAAATGAAATAAAATCTAACTATTAAATAAATGAAACATGGCAACACTTACTCACTCTGAGGGGCCCTTCCCAGGTGGTGAATGCTGCTTGAAATAAATTAGATCACTCGAATTCTTGGAACCATGCACAAGAGCAATAACTCTTTCATTTCATCAAATTCAGAAATTACAAAAGGGAAGATCACTCTCACAATAGCATTTTGACCTTAACTATCAATGAATGTCCCATAATGATAATTGGATTTCTCATAGCCCTATGAGGCTTATTTATACATGAAAAATCATTGAGAAGTGGATGGGACCGAATCCCAATGCTCAGATTTCAAATTTACAATTTTGGATAAAATCCTCAAAAATCCGGGTTTTATTGCAATTTGGGCAAATTCGAGTTAGTCCCCCACCCATATATTCCAAACCAATTCTAATTTTGAAAAAATTCCTACGTCATAATCAATTTTCCATATTCTAGAGAAAACCCATTTCGTATAATTTCTAGATCTGATTCCATCTGCACGAAAATCGAGGTGCAAGTTGGCAGTTTGAGTTTTTCAATAATTTTAGCAGAATCATTCCTCCTGAGCTGGAGGTCCACATGTGTGATCTGGGTGAATTATTCCTCACATGTACGCATGTAAACGTGGCTCTGGACAAAACCCATGTACCCGATTTTCCTCTAGAAGCTTTCCAAAATTTTGAATTATTTCTAGTATCGGATTAGCACAGTTGGTACCGGATTAGAACAATTAGTACCAGAATCTTGTATCCAGGGGTTTGGTACCATATGAACACAATCATGACTATGGGTACAGGACCAACGTGATGGTAATATTGGATAGATATAGTATCGGAATAGGTGCAATCTGGTACCGGATGAAGCTGGTACCGGAAGAGGCAAAGCACTAGTACCGGATGAACGCAAAGGTAGTACCGGATCACTGCAGAGTATTAGATGACATGGAGTGTGGGTATCGGACGACTGTCTAGGCACCAGTTGACTGTAGAACCTTCTGGTACCGAATGACTTGGAGTATCGGATGACTTGCAATGCGGGTACCAGAACAGGAGCAATATAGGTACCAGAACATGGACAGTGCATATACTAGAACCTGAACAGTACAAAACATGTTGATTGGACATAGAAACATAGGCTTAAACTATCATCAACAAAACTATTGTATAATAATCCTTTTAATCACTAAAAATATGGAAAACTATGTATTAACCACATAGGATGAATAACAAGAGATAATGGAGGTTTATGGTGTAATTAGCGATATATTATTGATGAAATGCAGGGAGAAGGTTTAATGATGAGTGTATTTGTATGGAGGAAAGTATGACAAAACTGGAGCTCAACAGAGACATTGATCACCCAATATTGTTTGCTAGTAGAAAGTTGTCTGACTCTAAGAAGAACTATAATACTACAGAAAGGGAAGGTCTCTCTATGGTATATGCCTTAAAGAAGTTCAGACAGTATTTATTGGGTCAACATTTTAAGATGTTTACAAATCATTCCCCTTTGAAGTACCTAGTTAACAAGCTAGTGTTGGGGGGAAGGATCTGTAGATGGTTGTTATTGTTTCACGAATATGATTTTGAAATCATAGTAAAACCAAGGAAATTGAATGTAGGACCATATCATCTATCAATAATTACTAATGGAGAGGAGCCAAAGAACTTGGAGGAGAATTTTCCTAATGCTAGCTTATTTTCTATTCATATTGATGATGATTATTTTGCTGACATTGTTGGATTCTTGAGCACGGGAATGGCTCCCAAGGAATTTAATGTTGCATAGAAATAGAAGTTGGTAGTGCATGTTGCAGACTATCAGCTAATTGCAGGTCATTTATACAAGTTAGGTGCAGATGGAATTCTGAGAAGATGTGTGATGGAGCATGAACTCTCAATGGTACTAGTAGAAGCACATGAAGGCGTAGATGGAGGTAACTATGCAAGAAATCATACAACACAAAAGGTGTTGCACACAGGATTATGGTGGCCTATAGTACATAAGGATGCAAAGGAATATTGTCAGACCTGTGATTTCTCTTAGAGGGTGGGAAAACCATCCAGAAGGGATGAAATGCCACTTATGCCCCAAGTAAATTTACAAGTGCTTGATAAATGGGTTGTGGATTTTATTGGACCCATTAATCCACTAGCAAGGAGATCAGGATCCAGATACATCATCACTATGACCAAATACTTAACCAGGTGGGAAGAAGCAACTCCAGTAAAGGATTTTAGTGCAGAAACTACAACGTAATTTCTCTTTGAGAACGTGGTGCCATATTTGTATGTCCTAGAATTTTTTTGAGTGATGAGGGAACTCATTTTATTAACAGTATAATCAAATCTAAGACAGAATAATTTGAGATACCTCATCAGAAGAGCACACCTTACCATCCCTAGGAAAATGGTACAGTAGAATCTTTTAACAAGATTCAGGAAAATATATTGACAAAGATTTGCAATGTGAATAGGGATGATTGGGATTTGAAGGTATCAACAGTGTTATGGGCTTACAAGACAACATGCAAGAATCTTACATGACAGACACCATTCAGACTAGTGTATGGGAAGGAAGCAGTGGTTCCATTGGATTATTTAGTACCTAGTCTACACATTGCAGTGATCACCAATATGACATAAGAAGGTGTTGCACATGAAATATTGGATCAGTTGATGGAGCTGGAAGAAGACAGAATTTTAGCAGGCTTTCACCAGGAAGTACAGAAATCAAAGGACAAAGCTTGGAATGATAGGAACATAAAGAAGAAAATATTTAAGAAAGGAGATCTGGTTCTCCTCTATGACAACATGTATTTACAGCACCCAGAGAAGTTCAAAATGCATTGGTTAGGGCCTTATCAAGTAGAGGCCATTACAAATGGAGGTGTTGTGCAATTGAAATATCTTGCAAGGAATAATATCAGAGGAATAGTGAACGATAGTTGACTAAATTTGTATCAAGACAATCAACCTAACAAACTGAGGTAAGAACAAAGAGAGAAGGTATGATTGTACATATTTTATATAGTAGATGTTAGAAGAAAAAGAAAAAAATCCATAAAAAGAAGAAATATAACAAAAAGGAAAAAATATAGAAGAATATTAGAGGGTTTTAGATGTCATATATTTGTTATCACTAACAGAGCATCGTAGAAAAACTAGTGTTGAAGACACTGCATACTGGAAAATAGTTGACAGATACAAAAAGTGGAGCGCACAGGAAAAAGTGAAAAAGTGACAAACGTTAGTGCAAATTAGTTGTCAATACACCATCCCGCTATAAATTTGGAAAAGGGGGGAAAGGCATTCAATTGTGTTTTTTCTAAGGAGAAGAGTGAAGAACTAACACTAGCGTGAAAGAGTGAGAATTCATGATAACCATTGGATATTTATAGTTCAACGGTCTGGATTTTAGTAGGATGTCACTACTGAGAGTTCGATTGTCGAGCAGGGTCGGTCGGAACACAAGAAACAACGCTCAGGAGACACAAACAAGGATAGAGGACATGCCAACAATTGGGGATGTCGATGAAATTCACACACTAGATTTGAGCCTACTACCACACAAGTCGAGGAAGAAGGAAACCCATCATAGGAGGTCAGGCATCTGGAGGAGGATGCGGAAAGGATAGAATCTGACGTGTCCAGGGGAAAAGGGACACAACAAGAAGAGAAGGCCACAAGTTCATCACAACGAAGCCTAAACCTGGAAGAATAACAATAAATAGAGCACAAGGATTTACCATAGGTTGGGGCATCCTCCCCATAAGGGAAGAAGAAAAAGCAAGATGAAAGTAGTGCGCAAGGTGTACAATGCACACATGCGGAGTTGGAAATAGTGATGCCATTGATCCCAGAGGGAGTAAAGGCCGATGAAGAAATGGTAGGAGGATTAAACACCATGAAATACTCAGATCATGATATTGCAGATGCCATCAAATTCCCAGATTTGGCGCAACAAAATTACATGGAATGCAAAGGAGAGGGCCCATCAGGTGTGCCATTGTTGGAACCTGCGCAGTGGATTTTAGAACTCTACAACACATGGATCATGAACCTGTTAGACATATCACATTTCGAGCATGGTAAACATATCGATGGATGTGTGAAACAACTCCTAGCAAGGGTGCATGGAGGAATTTTGTGGATGGATAGGCCAGTGTCTATCAATGTGGACTTGATCACATCTATCACTAGGACACCCACAAATGGGGAGAAGCAATAGAAATACTTATAATATAAGACAAAAGCAAAGGCCGTCTTCGAAAAAATCAAAGAAAAATAAGGCATGAAGAGAGGGAATAGGGGGATCGGGATCAGTGACATCAATGATCCCGTGACAAGATTTTCCACAAGGATGCTAAGGTGCAAATGAATGCGCAAGTGTAGGAAGGAAGAAGTGCCAGCATGAGTGATAATGACTACAACACAATGCACGAAGGGGATATAAATGAGTTGGGCCCTGTACTTTCTCAATTCATTCCTGGAGGATTGTAAAGACACACAAGATTTGGGTAGGGATGATTTTAAGAATGGAAATTTATCTTAAAATATAGAAACCTTGGCGAATCTTACTAATCCTTCATATGCCAACTATAAATGTTTGGCGATATTTTTGTAAAAATATTCAAATTTCTAAGGATTTTATATAGTTTTTATAAAATTTTGGCGATTTTTAAGGTAAAATAAATTTATCCTATAGAATTTGGGCGAATCATTTATAAAATAACGAATCTTGTTTTTTGAAAAAACATGGAAAATTAGCCCATGAGCGAAATTTAGCCCCTAAAATCATCTATGGATTTGGGCTCTGAGTTCCACTACTCGTGATTATTCATTTGCATTGCATTGATAGGGTGCAAAGAACTGGTGTACAACAAGTACATAGAAAGGATAGTAAAGTGTGGTGCAGCCCACTACACTTCTCTTAGGAGCATAGAAAACCCAAAGAAAAAGAAGCAAAACAGTGACACTTTTGCGCGGTACTTATCTGTTCTTGAGTTTTTTTGTTATGGCTCCAAATCTGAACGATTGGGTATTTATGCTCGATCTTGCACAAGGTTGGTTTAACTTTCTTTCTATTTGTAATTTTCTCTGGCATTATACAGATCGTTGGAAATCTGGGTCACATGCAATAAGGTTAGTTTTATGGTTATTTCCTTGCTTAATGAAGAATGACACTATAACAAAGGGTCTTCCCTACAGCGTTACGATAGTTATATATATTTGTCACTTTATATCCTCTGTCCCTTGTCAAGTATGTGTTTTTTTGTTCTAGGTAATTATAAAGGTTTCCTTCTACTCCTTTGGTTAAACTCTTGTATCGTATTACTTCAGTTGCATTTGTTATTCTTGTTTTCTTGTTTTAATCCTAATTATTATAGAATTTATTAGTAGCGACAACATTCGTGACTATTTGATGTGTTAGTGCACTCCAGACTTGCATTATTCATAGTTTATAGTTTCAAATTTCTGTGTTATATCTTTTGGAAAGAATTTCTAATTTTCCATGGATAGTATAGTCTAATGATGGGCCCTTGTTGTGGACAAGGGTACCTATCTTATTGGAGCGTAAGTTCATGCTGGATTATTTTTCCAACAAGAGCTTCCACCTGGCAAATTCAAGTTGCTTTAGGTATAAAATTGTCTTATTATATCCTTTTCATTCTATTCTCAGAGAAATTCCATTAAAATTACTTTTATAATAATAAATGTGTGTAGAGGATATGTACGACCATATTATCAGGATTACTCTATATATCGTTCAACCTCACTATCTTCGGTAAGTATATTTAATCATCGGACTATTCATAGGGCTTTAATCCTTATTACTCAGGCATTATTCTAATCACTATTAATTATAATGTGTTTCCACAAGTGTTTAATTGTGACATTAAATACGAGTTTGTTTACCTTAAAGCAGTACTTTGGTTCCCATTCTAGAATTTAATTATTGGATTAGGATATGATGCCACTATTTGAGATCATTCGGTGTATAACAAAAATTTGATAGTTACCTACAATTTCTATTGTTGACAATTTCCTATGTCTGTTCTTTTCTTAGAATTTTTATAAGATGATCTAAAAAGTCACAAATTTTATTTTGTTCCACGTACTATTATTACTGGTTCGAACTGTTCTAAGAAAATTTTCAAAATTGTGTCCGAGTACTAAAAATTATTATTTAATAATGGATTTTATAACTGTAGAATCGATATGGTATTCTCCATGTTATATCCAATTCTTCTATTTATCTTAGACACCCTATTTCTTTAAGGGTTTTACCCTCATTATAGGTTAATATAATTAATCTTTGATAAAAATTATATTTTAACTTTGTATATTCATTATATTTTGATTTCCTTAAAAGATTTTATTAACAAAAATTCTTAGTTATTTTAACTAGATGTTGTGTTTTATTCCAAGCACTACTTATATGGATTACATGGACTTGTCACAAACTTTCATTTTTGTTTATGAGTTCTATGGAGGCTACAAGATCAGATTTGTAAAATCTGGCATTTAGGGTAATACATTTTCAATTCCTAATGCATAGGTTTTGATTACCAGTATTATTTACTTAATATTTTATTGACAAGAACAATCAAATTCTTATATCTGCTATATTCCTATACTGCATTAATAATAGTATCTTAAACCTGTTATTTACAAATAATTTTTTTGGAGTTTTTCAGTACTTAAACTCTGGCAATTGTATATATCACTCTAATCTAGGAAATCATTTAAATATCAATTCTTTTCTATAAGAAGTCACACGATTTAATACAGAATCATTAGAAAAAGATACAATGCATTAAAACAAGAGTTTAGGTCTCTTAATATTATATTTTTCTATATCGAGTCATCTAATATCTAAAACAATCTACAACTCTAATCAACAATAAAACTTTTCATATCAAAAATTGGAGCTTGGAAGAAAAACATGTAATTGTAGATTTCTAAGGGAAACACACATTGAGTAGGTCATTCCTCCCAACCACATATCTGAGCATATACTTGTGAACTCTCTGTCACCCTCGAGTGGAATATAGATTCAATAAAACTTAACCAATGTGACTTATTGCATAAATCAGGGATACAAGCTTTACATGAGTCTTCTCTTGTGTCATGCAATTTTCAGATTATTCACATCTGCTTCAAAATGGCATCCCATCCTCTTTTTTTCTTCTTACTTTATAATATCTGCTTCAAATTATAATATCTTCTTCTTACTTTATAATATTATTCACATATACTTCAAATTGAGTAGGTCTTTGACACATGCACAAGCCTCCTACTCATTGACCACCCATAAATTTGGTGTTTACACATGTTCCCTCAGATTCCCTAGAAACCTGAGATTTGTCTCACTCAGTTGAGTTAACTCAACTAATCCCACCACTTGTCCACTTCTATTGTCCCTTGGTTGTTTGTATTTTGGATCAATGGACTCCCTCTTCTAATAATCCTAATAAACCTATGTTTCCTCTTTTATTAATAAAAAAAATAAGTACTTGAGTTCGATCATAAAGATCCATAAAGTGTCGATAGACAAAAATAATAATAATAAATAATATTAAATCTTAGTTTTTGAAAATTTGGGTTATCACAATTTCACAGGTTATAAAGTTCTAGAGGGTGTAGTTCCAGAGGTCATAGTTCCATAGGTCATAGTTATAGAGTTCAAAGTTCCAAATTCCATAGTTCCAGAGGTCATAGTTCCATGGGTCATATTTCCTAGGGCCATAGTTCCATAGGTCATAATTCTTGGGTTCATTGTTCCATAGGTTATAGTTCCGAAGGTGATTCCATAGGTCATAAATTTCTAGAGGGAACGATTCTAGACTCAATATTTCCATAGCTCATAGTTCAAGCGTTCAAAGTTCCAAAGGGCATAGTTCCATAGGTCATAGATCCACAAGTCATAGTTCCTGGGGTCACAGTTCCAGAGGTCATAGTTCCACAGGTCATAGTTCATCAGGTCACAGTTCCAGAGGTCATTCCACAGGTCATAGTTCCAAAGGGCGTAGTTCCATAGGTCATTGTTCCACGAATGTTAGTTCCAAAGTTCAAAGTTCCAAAGGGAGTAGTTCCAGAGGTAATAGTTCTACGGGTCATAATTCCTGGGGTCATAGTTCCATAGGTCATAGTTCTAGAGGTCATTCCATAGGTCATAGTTAAAAATTTCAAAGTTCCAAAGGGTGTAGTTCTAGAGGTCATGATTCCATGGGTCATATTTCCTAAGGTCACAATTCCATAGATCATACTTCCACAAGACATAGTTCCTGGGGTCACAGTTCTAGACATCATAGTTCTAGAGGTCATTTCACAAGTCATAGTTCCAGACTTCAAAGTTCCAAATGGCATAGTTCTAGAGGTCATAGTTCCACGAGTCACATTTCCGGGGGTCATAGTTCCACGGGTCATAGTTATAGAGTTCAAAGCTCTAAAGGGCATAGTTCCAGAGGTAATAGTTCCATGGGTCATAGTTATTGGGTTCACATTTCCAGAGGTCATAGTTCGAGAGGTCATTCCATACGTCATAGTTCCAGAGTCAAAATCTCCAAAGGGTGTAGTTCAAGAGGTCATAATTCCTGGGGTCACAGTTCCATAAGTCATAGTTCCTAGGGTCACAGTTCTAGAGGTCATAATTCTAAAGGTCATTCCATAGGTCATAGTTCCAGAGGTCAAAGTTCCAAAGGACATAGTTCCAGAGGTCATAGCTCCAGAGTTCAAATTTCCAAAGGGTGTAGTTCATGAGGTCATTGTTCCACTGTCATAGTTCCTAGGTCATGGTTCCATAGGTCATAATTATGTTAGAAAAACAGGATCGTGAAGCAATAAAATAATACAAATGCGAAAATAAAATACAACATAATACAATGAAGACATAGATATATGTGGTTCACCTAGTGTGGGCTATGTCCACCAGAGGAATTTTCAGGTCCTTCCTTTTTATTATTATCCAACAAATGAAGGGATACACCCTACAACACACCTGTTCTAACTTCATGTTCTTTCTCTCACAGTCTCCTCTCTCAAAATATAATATTCGCAATAATACACAGCCGTAATACAATTCCGTAATAAGAGAGGGTTGTCTTCTAGGGAAAAAAACCCCCAAAAATAACTTCTACCCTCAAATCTGCAATCTTATAATGAATAGTCCAGATTGACTACGAAATTACAATATTTTACAAGGCAATTTTTCCCAAAATTTTACTTCAGGGGCACTGCCCCCGAATCCCCTGTCAAGGGGGGATATAAAATCAGGAAGATAATTAGGCTCTACAACCAATAATCTCCCACTTGGAGACTGATTACAAAAACTCCATTGTTGTTGTACTTGTTGGACTATACTCCACCTTGGACCTGGAAAATTTCTCATCTTCACCTTCATGCTTGAAGTCCAACTGAAAATGAGAAGGAACATAGTTTCTCCCTAGTTACTCCTTTGTTAACATGTCTGCGGGATTCTGGCTAGTATGTATCTTTTCCAGCTTCAAATGTCCATATTCCAAGACGGATCATATGAAATGGTACCTGAGATGTATATGCTTAGTATTAAAATGGAAGGATGATTTCTTTGCAAGATGAATGGAACTCTTGCTATCACACTACAACCTGTTATTCTCTTGCTTCTTTCCCAATTCCTCCATAAACCTCTGTAACCAAATAATCTCTTTACTATCCTCTATATCAGCAACATACTTTGATTATGTTGTTGAAAGTAAAACAACCTTTTTCATTTTCGAAATCCAACTTACTATTGTTCCACCTACAGTAAAAGCATACCCTGTGGTGCTTTGTAACAACCCAATTTGATTTTTTATTGATGATAATTTCTTAAGTTAAGCTAAATTAATTATTAAAATAAATACATTTGAATCTTTTTACTATTTTATTATTTAATGGTGGGTGAGGGAATTAATGAGGGGCTAAGGCAATTGGGAATTGAATGAGGGAGGGGGATTTGAGAGAACAGGATAAGGAAAAGGGGAGAGGACTTGGAAGGGGGTCTCTGCTTATTGGGAAAATTCTAGAAGAAGGGGGGAAGGAGTAGGAGATAGGAAGGAAAAAATTGTTTTGGGGGACTTTTACTTGGGCACTGTTGTTGCTGGGGATTTTGGGCTCGAGGGCTAGGAAACCGCAAGGATTCCTGGACCTAGGGAGCCAGAGAGGCTATTTTTAGCTGGCTGGCAGGAAAATATTCAATTTTGGGCAGTTTGGGCAAGGACAAGGACAAAGGAGAAAGGGGCTAAATCAACCAGAACTTGAGGTTGAGGTGTTATAGCAAGATTTACCTCACCCTATGCAATCTTGCACATAAGGCCTTTTTCCATTTCCCCATGCAGACTTATAATCCCTATTTGTAAATACCAGAGCTAAAAATACCTATTTTTCCACATGTACACACCTTTCCTACTATACATCATGCATATACGCAAGTTGCACCACTACATCCCGCGTACATCGGGATTTGTGCAAAAAAATGAAAAATGGAGTCGGGTTTCCATGTCACGACAGGAGATCTGTGATCCTTGGCCTTCCATATATTGGAAACGTTCTGAATTAGACCTTCAGTTCTATTTAAAGGCTATAAATGGGCTAATTCTGAGCTATGGAAAAGAGGATAAAGAATTCAACTTTGAGAGCAAATTTACTCTAGAGAAATTATTTACTTCATATTGAGTTTACATCCCTTTTTCCTTTAAGTTTGAACACAGTGTTCAGCCCCCAATATCTTCCCTTATTGATTGAGAGTTCCCTTGTCTCTCTTTTATGAGCTTGCCTTTGGTGTAGGATTGAAGTGGTGGAGGCCCAACTGGAAGGAACTTAGTTTCTCGGTTCCAAACCGTACTGACACAGAAGTTTGTAACATTTTCACTTCTGCTGATCATATATTAATAGAAATATTCTTTTCCCGTCCAATTGATATCTTGCAAATATTTGAGTTATTATTCCATGGGCGTATTTGTCATGTTTATTAATTGATTATGTTAATGAATGTGCTAACATCATTTACAATCATCATATGCTTGCTTGGCTTGGTTGTTGAGGACTAGTTGTAGGTATATTACTTTGGGTCAAGTGCTCAACAGTGGACTTCAACGAACATCTGGACAAGGTAGGCCTTTTATTTTGTCTTTCTAGCATATTTGTTTACATAGCATACTTGAGAATAGAGTTGATTTCTGCAATAATTTCCATCTGTTGTGATTTACCCTAGCCATAGAGAGATTTTCCTCGTAACATGAGGTATGTATTTTACTAGTTGATCAATTTCTATTATGTTGTCTATTTACCAATTTATTCCTTTTATAAAGAAAATCCCAAACTAAATTGTGGTGAATGAAACTTATTACTTGGAGATATTTCAGAATTATAAATTTTACTTCATATATATAAAAAAAATCTTACTTAAAAGAGTCATTACAGTAGAAATTAATTAGATCTAGAGGCCTTGAAACAAAGAGAGCTTTACAAATGGTATCAGATCTCGATTTCAAAACTGAAACCAAGGGCTTACCCATGCACAACCCTAAAAATACAAACCTAAAACCCTAGAAATGACCCCTGAACCCATTAAAAATAACCTAAGATAACCCAGAAAGAACACCAAAAACCTTAAGGGAAGTAACTAGAGAAACCCAGGAAGAAAAGAGAGAAAATCACTCATGATGTGTTCCAACCTTCGTCCCCTTATTTCATCCACTTTAACCTATTCACTGTAAGAAAGAACCCTTACCTGCAAAGTAAATTAAAATGTAAACAAACAAAAAAAAAACTTGTAATCTTTAAACAGTCCACTACCATACCAAAACCAACTATAATAACATGCTAAAGATATTAAGTTAAATGTTACTAGAGTGGAACCCTTTCCCACTATCAATTTTTTTTTCCATTTATTTTGATAAATTGATAAAATTTGGGATTTTCTCTCATCGCGCCCTATACTCAAATCATACAATCGAGCGCTAAGTCCATCAGCATCACAAGCATTGATGGTCAATTCATTTTGGCAATGCCCACATTCAAAGCCACAGTCAACACATTCAAAGACCAAGCTCAAGCCACAAATGTAGCACATACACTCAAACACAAGGTCGCCAAGAGGTGATTCCACGAGCCTATTAGTCATTGTGCACATCGCCAAGAGGTGAGCACCAGGGAAGATCCCACATGGTCATAGAGTGCACTACACGTAAGCCTGAGCACCAAGAGTCAAGCCTACAACAGGCATTAAAAACAAAAACTAGTTCCATAAAGAAATATGTTCCTTATCCCATGGCCCACGGTCTAAATATAACAACAAAAACCATAAATATAACAACATATATAAATACACATGTAACAAAACTTGGAAATGATACTTATCTTTTAATTGAAATACACCAACTGCGTGCAAACCTTCCACGAACCTCCCAACCCTAGACCATGCTTCTCATCACTCTCAATAGTGGGTCACCCCCGAGATGGGACTAAACTCCACTGGGAAAGGGATTCCTAGCCTAGGTAGGGACAATAGGAAGTTGCACAGTACAACATGAAGGATTTCCTCCAATGAGCCACTTACACCCACCTCTCACAGACTCCCATTCCCCACATGCCTATCTCACCCTAGGAGTGTACACCTTCACTGTCACACAGTCCATCGGCTGCTCCACTGCCCTTCCAGGGCTTCAGAAACAGGTCGGAAAGAATTCACATAGCTCTGTAGCTGCTACTAGACTCCCTCCGGAAGAACTCACTTCCTCAGCACACTCTCTCACTTGGAGATATTTGCTCATGGGCTTGACAACCTGCTTATTTTATCAACACTCTCTCACCTAGGAGAGTTACCCATAGGCCTGAAAACCTGCCACTTCAAACCAACTCTTAAGTCAACTAAGTAACCACAATAGAAAACTCTAGTAAGGCAAGGGATGACTCAACAATTTACACAGGTTCATGAAGGTAAAGGGTTCAACAATGGTGAAATTGGTCGACTGTGTGCCTACTCAGTGCGTGAGTGAATCGAGGAAATAGATGGCTCGCCTGGTCCCAATGTTGAGAGAGAACTCCTAAAGAAAGATGGCCAGAATGGTTTGTGAACCCCCAACAATGGTGGAAATTCCCACATAAATCTGCATGCGTCCTAGGTGACACTTGGCTCTCCATGATCATGTTCCTCAGCACTTGGAACCCGTTCCTCCTCCCAATGAAACTTAGGATAACTTGGTTTATTTCCCCAAACTTTAGTAATCTAAGGAAATACATTATAATATTCCCTTGAGTTAAGCCCCCAAGATTAGCCCCTTTTCCTAGTCTCTCATCCCCCCTCCCTTACCCAGCCTAGTGGATCTTAGTCCCCCATACTCTTTCTTCGTGGTAGGTCTACACGCAATGATGTTTTTTGTATTAATAATATGAATATTGACATGTACAAAATAGGCTGCTAGCCCTTAACATCTAGGATCTTTGGCCTAATAAACACATAATCCTACCAACTTATAAATACTTGGCTCACTAGATTAAAAAACATTTTACATCAATAATTACAACTGGGGCTCAGCCTTGGGATATTACAATGAAAGCTTAAAGAATCTCTTCACTAAAAGGGATCTAAATTCCAAGAAGAGGTGATGGAGTGAGTGTATGAGTGAGTACGATTTTGGAATTTCGTACATCAAGGGAAAGGAGAATGTGGTCACAGATTCCCTGAGCAGGAGACCACATGTCTTCTCCTTGGTGCCCTTAAAAGTTAATCTGAGGGAGCGAGTGTTGGGAAAACTTCTTGGAGTTGCCGGTATTTAAAGTTTACTTCAACCCTCCAGAGTGAGAGCCAGTTAGAACCCGAGTATGAAGGATATATCCTTGAATCATATGGATTGTTAAGATATGAGAGAAGGATGTACATCCTCGAGGATGGGGATATTCGAAGCATCATACTCAAGGAATCCCATAGAGAACTTTACTGTGCGCATCCAGGTGTGAATAAAATGTATGTAAACATGAAGAAGCTTCTCTTCTGGTTAGGAATGAAGCGTGATGTAGTCCATTTCATCGCCAAGTGCCTTGAGTGTCAGCAAGTGAAGGTTGATCATCACCATTTGACAGGTCTCCTACAACCGCATGATGTTCCTTTGTCCAAGTGGGAAGTCATTTATATCAAATTCGTTGTGGTATTTCCACTCACATCATTGAAGCACAATGTTATTCTTGTGATAGTTGATAAGTTGACCAAGAGTGCTCATTTTATTCCAGTTAGAGATACTTAAGATGTCACTAATGTGGCACACATTTTTATAAGTGAAGTCATCCATATGCATGGGTTACCCAAGAAGATCATTTCAGATAGGGACACTTGATTCACATCTAGGTTTTGGACAATTTTGCAGTCAGCGTTGGGAACTCAGTTGAACTTAAGCACAACATATCATCCCAAAACAGATGGCAAAACTAAGAGAGTAAATCAAGTTATGGAAGACATGCTTAGGATGTATGTTATGGATAATCAAACCCATTGGGAGAAGTACCCACCTTTGGTAGAGTTCATCTACAATAACAGTTTTCATAGCTCCAATGGAATGCCACCCTATGAAGCTTTGTATGGAAGGATATGAAGGACACCGTTGAGTTGGGAAATGTTAGAAGATCAAGTAACAATTGGGCCAAAATTGATTCAAGATATGGAGGAACAGGTGATTCAGATTAGGCAATAACTAAAGGAAACCCTGGATAGAAAGAAAAGTTATGTTGATGCACATAGGACTGATCAAATTTATAAATTGGGAGACCAAGTTTTCATTCATATCAAGCCTAATAAGAGTACCATTCGCTGAGGAAGGGGAAAAATTTGTCGCCTTGATTTATAGGACCGTTCAAAATCCAAGAGAGAATTGGACCCATTGCCTATCATCTTGTACTACCACCCCACTTGCATAAACATCATAATTTTTTTCGTACTACCACCCCACTTGCATAAACATCATAAATTTTTTCATGTATATGTTCTACTTCATTATGTTTCTGACGAATATGAAAAACTGAATTGGAAGGATTTGCAGGTCTTGAACGTGGGAACCTTCATGGTCGAACCGTTACGCATATTGGACCATAGGTCTAACAGCTTAGGAATCATCTTGTAGACCAAGTTAAGGTCCAGTGGAACAAGTATATCCTAGGATCTGTTACTTAGGAGGATGTAGAGACCTTATGACAAGATCATCCCTCACTTTTTTGACAACCTCGGGTGTATGTAATGCCACTGTTTGACTTAGACAACTAGAATTACTTAAGGCCTAATCATGTTTTATTTTCTATAAACTATGAAACTATTAATGATACACTTGAAATTTTAGACTTATGGACCTATGTGAATGTCAATTATATGAATGTTTATCTTATTTGAATTATGATGGATATTATGCAGCCTATTTCTATCTTGAAAATATTGACATTTAAAGATGGACACCAAATTGAGGATATGATTAAATGCATCTACATGATAATAATGCATAGATATGTATGTGTTTGTACTATAGACTAATATCTAGGTCAATGGGATATGAAATAGCCAAAGGATAATGGTAATAAAGGGTTGAAGTCATGAACATCCACCGAGAAACAATATGGTATGAATCTATGTATGTGAAATTATGTTGGTTCAAATGCATTGCTATGATATGTGGACAAGTGCGGGTTTTTCAGGTGGTGAGACTGCCTGAAACTAAATATACGATGACAAATTCTCAGCAACATAGTTTCAATGTATGGTCCATGGTAGGGTGTTGACCCTAGTTCTATTAGAAGGGGTGGAGGCATTTCCCACCGTGTATCCTCTAAAACCTGGAGTCATGGTACATGTACAGATGAAGTCTCACCTGAGGTATCTATTGGGACTGTAAGAACCAGGTTTCTACATTAGTGAGGGAATAGTAGGTTACCATTATGTTCATTCTTACTTATTGACTCTATGCACATTGTTCTGTCTTTGTTCTTTATTAGTTGCTTAGTGATTTCAGATTCATACTACCATTATATTCCAGATTACAACATAAACCCATTACTATAACAATTGTGCAACGTGTATACATAAGATAGATCTAATCTAATAAGCATCCAAATAAAATCCATGAACAATCACATAAAAGAAAATTAACATAAGAGTTAATGTGGTTCACCCAACTCTGGGCTACGTCCACAATGACTAGCTTCTTCATTATTCATTTGGTAATTGATTTTGTCTTGCACACTGCGCTTACAAAGATACATCATGGTTATATTTCCTTTCTCCTAGCCTAACCGCTCTGCAGTAAAAGCCTCTCTCTCTCTCTCTTTGCATCATCTCCTTAGCATTCAAACATAGATCCCTATCTTCAACAAAATAGAACAAAACGATAACAATAACTAGCAAAGATCCAAAAACGATGAACCTCTATTCTCCTAACCCATTACATATTTATACATAAATTCTAGGGATTAAAACCCTACTTTGTTAATCTCAAAACCCTATTACAATGCATGACTACTCCAGTTAACTGGTTGTTCGGGCTACTTTCACCTACTTTTCCATCTACATGTTGCTCTTTCACTCTGACTATTTTTCTTCCTTATTATGGTTTCTTTTTATCTTTAGCACGTTGGGATGTCATCCTTCCTCTACTTTAATCTTCTCTTTGCTTTATTATTCTCTCTTCTTTATTATTTTTCTTCTTTATTCTTCTCTCTTCTTTACTCTTTTTTTTATGCATGTTGTACTTCTTGATGCACCTCAACTGCACACTCCCTAGTCTTCCTTCTTCCTCTACACATATCTTCTATACTTAGTATTTTTACCAAAATTGTATCCCAAAACTATTTGTCCAACAATCTGCAGTTGCAATACATTTTATTCATTATATTCCATTTACATCATTTACATATTACATCTCTTTGGCTCTCATCCATATACTATATTTACAATATACATCACTTGGCTCTGGCCACATACTACATCTACAATATATATTGCTAGTTTTGGGGTTTGAAAACAAGGATGTTGCATCAATTCAATGCCCGCATCAAGCGAGGTTTATTGAAGTGAATTTTATAGGTATGGAAAGGGTTGGAATTTGATGGAAAAAATGCCCGTCAGAGGCCATTTTGCCTGTCAAATACGGCCAAAAGTTTCAGGTGACCGTCTTTGAGAACCTGTATGCAAATTAATAAAACGCATTTATGACGGATTATTAATTTTATAAAACGTCCTTAATACCCTTCACTTTGCACTGTTGTCAGAGGTAAGTGTCGTTGTGTTGGAGGTTGAGGGTCATTTCCAAATCTATTTCCGAATCTGGTAGTTAATGGTGGTAGATAAAGATTTGCGCGAAGCTACCGAACACCATTTACGTTGGAATGGACCGGACAATAAGCATTGAACTCTGTAGACTTACATTGTGAGTCTCCAATGTCCATTATCTCCATTATCTGTGCAGGCCAACAAGTTTTTTTGAATTTACCACCATTCCAATGTCCATTATCTGCCCAAGCTAGCAAGTTGTTTTGAATTTACCACCATTCCAGACTTGCAATGTGAAGTCCATCACCACTGTAGACTTTCAATTGCAGTGTGGAGTCTCCAATGTCCATTATCGAATGTTGAAGCCCATTACCGAAGCAGACAATGCATTAAGTTGATGGAGGAAATTGGAGCTCAATTCCTACGAGAGGCGATAAAATTTTTACTAGTTTTAGGTAATGCATCTCGGTTAGAAATTTGTTTAGGAGATTAATTTTGCAGGCTGCCCTATGGAAACACATCATGGCTATAATATTACGTAATTAGTTGAAACTAGTGTTGTTTGCAAATGGAAACATGTTCAAAGGCCACCATGTGAATATATTTTCACATAATGTTGACTCTGGCTATGGTGTTTTTTAAGATATTTTCTCCATTTTTTTTATTGAGCTATTAGTCATTAAAGGTAAGGCCACCATATGAATATATTTTCACAGAATGTTGACTCTAACTATGGTGTTTTTTAAGATTTTTTCTACATTTTCTTTACTATATTCAATAAATAATAGCATCCAATGATGGCCATCATTGGATGCTATCATATGATGGCAATGATGACTCTAACTATGGTGTTTTTTAAGATTTTTTCTCCATTTTTTTTACTGAGCTATTAGTCATTAAAGGTAAGGCCACCATATGAATATATTTTCACAGAATGTTGACTCTAACTATGGCCATCATCAAATCTTCATCATAACCTATATTCGATATCTTAATCTTCATGGGCTTGCTGCTCCCAGTGTGCAATGTATCCCTTCCCTGAGCTTTGATTCAGACTCAATCAATAATAGCATCCAATGATGGCCATCATCAAATCTTCATCATAACCTATATTCAATATCTTAATCTTCATGGGCTCGCTACTCCCATTGTGCAATGCGTCCCTTCCCTGAGCAGCTTTGATTGAGACTCAATCAATAATAGTATCCAATGATGCCCATCATCGGATCTTCATCATAACCTATATTCCATTTCTTAATCTTCATGGGCTCATTGTTCCTACTATGCAATGTGTCCCTTCTCCGAGCTCTTTCAGGAGAATAAATAGGGCTAAGAATATTACATGCAAAAATGAGGGAGAGGTTTTCCATGCATGAGACACTGGTATTAGAGAAGTCGATAGGCCATTGTCAATAATTTGATTTTCAAAAAAGATGCCTTTCATACAACCCGCCTTTCATGTTCAACAACCCAGTTGTTCCATTCTATTTCACCTCGAGCTGGTGGTAGGTGGATTTTGGAATGGTTCATGCCTGGTGGAATCCATGTTGGGTGCCATTAATGGTCATTTCCGCTTTAATGAAATCCATGCTGAGTGCCATTAGTGGTCATTTCCCAATCCCCACTTTGTTTCAGTGTGATTTGTGCATCACTGGAGGTTAGCCTTGGGTGGATAGGGCGATTCATTTTATGTTTAAATTTAATTGTAAATTTAATTGGAAGTTGAATTTTCTGTCTATTAGAAACAACTTGAGATTCACGTTTTTGTTGCAAGAAAGACATTCAAGTTTTTGTTGCAAGAAAGACATTCCTGAAGAAGAGTTAATTTCTCATCAAAACTTCATTATTAAAGGGTACAATTTTAAACATAACGTTCTTTTATGAGTAGTATAAACATCCAAAACGTCAAAAAAAAAATTGTTTGATGGGTAAAAAGAGATCCAAATTCCAACCCTGGGTACGGGTGAGGTAATTAGGAGTCATTATAAGCTCACTACTACATTCATGGTTATCAATTCATATTTATGGACTGGTTGTTCAGACGAGATGGCTACGATGGTTGGCGCTTCCATTTATGCAAGGCATATGGTATGGAGTCTCATTTCTGTTGGGAGAAACTGGAGGTTATACCTATCCTATCTGAGCTTCATTCCCTGCGTGGTTTACCTTCTCTTGGATCTGATGCCACGATTCCGAGTGAGAGGTAGATCCTGTTGGGCTCGTGGCTCTCAGCACAAAGCGTCAACACATTAGCAATTTGTTGAGCATCAAAGAAGCCATAGGGAACGAGAGGAGATTGCTCCTTTTCCGCCTCTTCAGGTCCCTGAAAAATAAATTAGACGAAATTTAAATAAAACAATTAATTAAATAAATAAATATATTTGTATATTTGATTGGTTTATGCATATTTAAATATATTTCACCTACAAAAATAAAAAAATATATATTTAAATATTGCATTTACAAAAATATATGTATCTTTTATACATACAAAATTATATACTTATATGCATACAAAATTATATACAAGTTTGGTATCCATTTATATACTTGATTTAAAAAAAAAATGGATTCCCCAATCAACACTTCGATCAAGATTTACATCATTTTGATTAAATTCACTATCCAAACTTAAAAGTACAAATTTAAACTTATTCTCACAAAATTTCAATTTTCACTAATCACTTTAATTTCATTCTCACAAAATTTCAATCTTTTTGCTTATCATGGACAAGTTAACAAACTACCAAATTTCAAAATAATTTATCCATTAATTAATGATAATTAACTAAATCCAAAACTTATAAAAAGTATAATTAAATCCAAAATATGATAAAAGATTATACTTACCATTTAAAATCACTATGTTTAAGAGTTATCTATGTTTAATTTTTAATGAATTCTTATATTAAGTTTGACAACTAATTATATCCAAATCATAATGATAATGTTAAATCTAATATTATTCATGGAAGTGTGAATCTTACATTGTAAATTGTTCATTTTGATATTAAATTTTTCTCTAAAATAATATTATGGATCAAATTTATTAAAATATTTATTAAAATGATAATATAAATCATTATAATGTAAATTTTTGATAATAATAAAAATATAAAATAAGTATGTTGTTTCTTTTTTATTTTGATTTAAAAAAACAAAACATAAATATATATTTATACCTATAAAAATTATTTCAAAATTTATTAAAAATTAAAAAAAAAAATCAATAGTTTTGAAATAAACATTATATTTCAACCTCTTTTTAAACAAGCAAGCCATAGTTGTAGAGACTTTACTCCCATCCTAAATCTTTTACTAATAATTTTTAAATTAAAATAACCTTTAATATAAGAGGTTTGCCTTCTTTCTCATTATTTTACATAAAGAAAGCAATATCATCCTTTTTTTAAAAAAATAAGAAAAAACAGAATAATTTTTTTATAATTCAAGTTAATTTAAGAAAAAAATAAAAAAATGTATAATATTGGACAAAGAACATAAAATGATGATAATGATAATGATGATGTTTAACGTCCATCAAGACCAAATACCATACCTTAAGAGGGTAAGTGATTACTTGTGATTCTTTAGAATTTTGTTTTTGTGCTTGAAAAACATTAAGAGGATCACCATAGTTTTGTTGAGTTAAGAGGTTAGGAAGGTTGGTAGTGTGACAAATATTTTGAAAATGAGATCTAATCTAGGTATAGGCTGGAAAATATAAGAGAAATTGTTTTTCACCTTCAAACTTCTTAGTGTCACAAAGGTGACACACTCTTTCATCCCATGGCGTTTTAGGAATTGACCAACACCCAATTTCACTATGGAGCTCATGAGAATTACATCCTTATAATACCTTAATTTTCTTTTTTCCTCTAACTCTTTATCACACCACATTTTATCCTTAAATTTTGATTTGATGATATTTTTAATAGTATATTTATTCTGCAAAATGGTATCTTACATGATTCCCCAATAGTTTAGCCAAGATCGAGCATCTTTATGCCATCCTCGCTTGAGTTGATGGTGGTTACGACTCGATTTTGAAGCAATTTTAGGAATTTTCTTGTCTTCCATGTTGTTTAACTTGTTCTTATCCATTAGGTATATAGTCATAGCCATGATCTGAATGGAGGAGAGGATTGTTTCTAAGAGGAGGATGGGATAGGGCATATCTCCTTTAATTTTGAGATTATAGGTTATAAAATTATTTTTTATTTGCTCTATCTTTCTCCAGGATTCACGAGAGATACTACAACCCCAAACTTCACATCTATAAAGAATAACAGTTGTAACGCGAGTCTCAAAGAGGAGTTTATTCTTATTCAAAATCCAAAGATCGACTGATTTACAATTGTTTTCAAGCCCATAATAAACTTTCCATCCCCCAATAATCCTTTTCTCAATGCTATAATTTGAGTTGAGCTTGTGGTGAATTTCAATTCCAAGATATTTGTATGAAGTCACTTCCTCCAAGTTGTTGTTTCCATATACGAAGGTTTCATAAGTGATCTTATTGGATTTAGTAATATCATATCAAATCCTATTAGTCATGGAAAGGAGAAAAACATGCATAGAAATAATGATTACATAATATCTCTAGGAAGAAATGTGTAATAAAATTGTATTACTCATAGAATGGTGAAAACATGTACAGAAACAAAGGTTATATGGTTGTAACTATATTTTGGAAGATATGTTTATGTTATAAACAAGGGTTATATCTAGTGTAATTACATTTTAGAAGAGATACTTATGCTATACTCATTTGTAAAAGAGATTCTTATGCTATGTAATATTCCAGATATAAAATAGTATGAAAAACATAAATAATTAGCTAGAAATGGCAGATAAACAATGATATAACCATAACAAAACCACAATAATACCAAAATAATACCAGAATAACACCAGAAATAGCACTTTGATTACTGAGAGAAATGTTCACTTGCCTCTTCGAGGGGGAAACCTCTAGCAGAGAAGAGCTCTATTACAATAATATCCAAGACAAAATATTTCATACCCTCTACTCTTATTTATACTAAATATGTCTATCCTAAATAACAATCTAGAGGAAGATCCTTCTAGAAGAGAAAGCTTCTATTATGTCTTCTTACATTTGATGTATTCTTCCTTATTTCTAAGCCTTATTAATATTGACCTTTATTAGATGGAAATATATTATTATACCTACGTGAGGGGTTAGGTCCCTAACATGTCCCCCCTCTTAAAAAAAACCTTGTCCTCAGGGCTTGAGATGAGGAAATTGTTGCAGAATGGTAGTTGGTTCCCAAGTGGCATCTACTGGAGTTGTATCTTTCCACTGGACTCACACTTCCTTGATGGCGGGATGATATAGACGATGCTCACGTTGGTCCAAAACTACTTGTGGTTGTATCCATATGGAGCCTTCTTCGTCCAACTCGGGAAGGTCAGTTTGAGTTTGGCACTTAGTTCCAATCACCTTCTTTAAGCAGGAAACATGAAAAACAGGATGGAGATTAGAATGATTGGGAAAATCTAACTGATAGGCCACATGTCCCACACGCTTGAGAACAGTATAAGGACCATAAAATTTGGGCATGAGTTTCTGACAATGGTCAGCCTTGAGGGAATTTTACTTGTAAGGTTGCAGTCGAAGAAACACCTGATCTCCTTCTACAAAGTGACATTGATAGTGACCTTGATCTGCTTGTTTCTTCATGTTATTATGGGCCATAACCAAATTCTCTTTGAGGGTATGGAGAATAGCCTCTCAAACTGTAAGCGTTTGGTCAACCGCTTGGACCTTCGAGACACCTAGCATGTATGAGAGAACTGAAGGTGGATTTTGTCCATACATCGCTTCAAAAGGAGTCATGTAGGTAGTTGTATGGTAATAAGTGTTGCACCACCATTCAGCTAGTGGTAACCATTAAGCCCACTGATTTTTCCTTTCTGATGCAAAACAACTCAAATATGTTTCCAAACACTTGTTAACAAATTTAGTTTGACCATCAGTTTGGGGATGGTAAGTTGTGTTGAGATGTTATTGGGTGCCTTGTATCTTGAACAGTTCTTGCCAAAAATTGTTGGTGAAAGTTGGGTCTCGATCAGAAACAATAGAATGAGGCATGCCATGAAGCTTGAAGATCTTACCCATGAAAAGTTGAGCCATAGTGGAGGTTGTAAATGTGTGTTGAAGAGCATAGAAATGAGCATACTTGGAAAGATGATCAAATACCACGATGATGACTGATTTATTGCTTGATTTAGGTAAGCCTACAATAAAATTCATAGAGATATCCCTCCAAATAGCAAGTGGAATCAGAAGTAGTTGGAGTGTTCCAGGAGCTCTGACTGTTTATCCCTTGTTACATTGACAAACATCACATTTTCCCATAAAATTGTGAACGTATTGTTTCATACCATCCCAAAAAAAAATATGTTTGACCCGGTCATAGGTTTTGGTAAACCCTGAGTGTCCATCGGTGGGTGTAGCATGAAGCTCAGAAAGTGTCGTGGATTTAAGTTTTGAATTTTTACTTAAATACAAATGACCTTTGTATCGAAGATCATCATTGAACCAAGAGTACCTTGGGGAAACTGGAGAATTGGCCTGCAATTGTTGTATCAAATGCGAATTTTTGGGATCATGTAGCCATTCGTGGCGAACATCTTGGAGACAATTTGGTACAATGAAGGAGAGAGAAAAAAGGGACCCCTTCATCTTCATATTTTCTAGAAAGTGCATCAAAAACCACATTGTCTTTTCCTTTCTTGTAAATGATCTCATAATCATATCCAAATAGCTTAGTAACCCATTCTTGTTTCTCTGGGGAGGAAAGGCTTTGTTCTAGAAAATACTTGAGGCTTTGATGATCTGTCTTAATTTGGAAGTGTTTCCCTAATAGATAAGGGTGCCAAAGATCCACGGCATGCAGAATAGCCAAAATTTCCTTTTCATAGATTGATTTGCCCAAATGTCTTTCTGACAGTTGTTTTCTGGTAAAGGTCAAAGGACGGCCCTCTTGCATGAGGACTGCTCCAATTCCTTTCTCGGAAGCATCACATTCCAGGACAAAGGTATTTTTGAAATCAGGAAGGGCCAAGAATGGAGTTGTGCACATGGCCATATTCAAGGTTTGAAAATACTGAGCAGTTGTTGGATTCCAAGTGAAAGAATTCTTTTTAAGTAGAGTAGTGAGACGTGTCACAATATTTCCATATTTCTTAACAAACTTTTGATAATAACCTATTAAACCCAGAAATCCACGCAAGCTTTTGAGAGTCTTTGGGTGAGGCCAATCTTGCATAGTTTCAATATTTTTAGGATCCACTCTGACACTGGCCTTGCCAACAAGATGACCCAAGTACTCGACTTTTGAGGCACCCAAAGCACATTTAGATTGTTTGAGGAAAATTTGGTGCTAAGAGAGTAGATGGAGAACTTGGTCCACATGAGCAATATGGGTTTTCCAGGTTTTACTATAGATGAGGATATCATCAAAGAAAACTAAGACAAAATGATGGAGAAAAGGACGGAAGACATGATTCGTGAGGCCTTTGAAAGTGGAGGGATCATTACACAAGAAAAAGGGCACGAACAAATAATCATAGTGGCCCTCATGAGTTATAAATGAAGTTTTAGGAATGTCTACCTCATTCATACGTATCTGGTGGTAGCCAGAACGAATATCAAGTTTAGTAAAGAATTGGGCACCACTCAATTCATCCAAGAGGTCATGAATGACAGGAATGGGAGATTTGTATTTAATGGTGAGTTTGTTGAGGGCACAGAAGTCAGGACACATGCGCCAAAACCCCTCTTTCTTAAGGACCATGACCACAAGATAAGAGTATGGGCTTGTATTAGGGTGGATAACACCTACGTTGAGCAATTCTTGAACAATTTTCTCAATTTCATTTTTTTGGGAAAAGGGATGACGATAGGGATAGATATTGGGAGGAAGGCTTATGGGGACAAGGGGAATGGAATGATCATGAACAACACGGAAAGGAGGGAGTCCCTAGGGAGTGGAAAAAACCACTTGTTTTTTAGAGAGGATGGATTGGAGATACTGCGGCATAGAGGGTGTCTCAGTGGATTGAATGGTATGGAGTTGTGAAATAATGTCAGAATGACCTTTTTTGAGTATCTTTTCCATGCGATGGGAACTGATGATCTCCAGGGAACCGACAGTGATTCCTTGGAACTTATATTGTTGGCCCTCCTCGTCGAATTGCATGGTTAATTCCTTAAAATCCATGAGAATGGGACCCAAAGTCCTTAGCCATTATGCACCCAACACAATGTCACAATCACCCATGTTGATAGTAAACATATGAGATTTCATGTGGTACTAACCAATTTGGAGACGCACATTTTCACAACGCCGTTCACATTTCATGGACCCGCCATTGGCAATCATGATTTGAAAATTATTGATGATACAGATATAGCAATTAGTTTCTTGTGCAATGCGGCGATGAATAAAGTTATAGGTGCTTTCACTATAAACATGAATGATGGCCTTAATATTCTTAATGTAACCAATTAGCTTGAGGGTTTGGGGAGGAGAGAAGCTAGTGAGAGAATTAAGGGAAATGATCGGTTCTACTTCAGGAGGGTCTGAAAAAGGGGTCATGTCAGTGGGTTCATGTGACACGACCACAAGGGGAGCCTCAACATCGTATTCCAAAACATCCTCCGAGATGGCCATAAAAGTATTTTGTTCCATACACTTTTTCCCAGGAAAATATTCGTCATCACAATTATAACAAAGGCATTTGAGTTGGCATTCAACCATTTCTACCCTGGTCAATTTCTGGACCTTTAGTGGAGTAGAAGGAGTGGGACTGACTGGTTTAGTGCGAGGAATAAAGGAGGGATTTTGGTTTTGAGAAGAGACAACCTGTTGGGATTCCTTATCTCTTTTAGTATCATCGACCCAACTCTAAGGCCAAGCCATGAGGACATGGGCACTAATCTCTTCCTTGAGGCCACTGATAAAAAATTATAGAAAAAAAAACATCAGACATTCCCTCTATATAGAAAGCCAGTCCCTCAAAAGAGGCTATAAAGTATTCCACTATGCCAGATTGTTTCAACTTTATCAAATGGCCTAAACGGTTGGTGTCAGTGTCAAAGCATTCATAAATCTCTTCCACAAAGTGTGTCCAAGCCACATACCCTTGGCGGGCATTTTTTCTCCATTGCCAATGTTCTTGATATAGATGGAGAACACCATACCGGATTTTGGCCAACTCATATGTAATATCATACAAAGAGAAATAATGTTCCATTTGAGTTACCCATCCAGTGGGATCCAAGCCATCAAATTTGGTCACATCCACACGTGGAAGGCATAGGTCACACTGAAAGTGATGGGGCTGAAAAATTCTGGGAATGAGAGGAAGTTTCACATTCATTTTGAAAAGGTGGGTCAAATGAGGGAAGATCTATAGGGATATGCATCCTGACGCAGATCATCATAGTGAAGGATTCAATCTAAGTAGCAAGGTCTTGTTTGAGGTCTTTTTTGAGGTCCTCTATTTTGGCATCGATGGAGGAATGCATGTTTTTATTGATGGTGCCAATAATGGCACTAAGTTGTCTCACTTCTTGTTGGGTTTTTGTGAAACTAGCATGCAAGGAATTGAAGCGAGCTTGCAATTATTGGCTATGGGTGTGGGCCATGATGAAGAGGGAACATGAAAAGGGGCGGGTGGGAAAGCACAAAAAATGGGTTATGGGTGAAGTGTATCACAATGATCAAGGCGACGAGTGGAATCCAATGGGGTAAATACCAAATAAGGGTGTTGGAAGGGAGTCGATTCCAAAAAAAAACATTTGCTGAAAAAATGATAGGTATGAATATGATAAGGGCGAAGAGAGGAATCCAGTGGTATAGGTCTCAAATAATGGTGCCAACAGGTTCCATATTTTTTTATTTTTTTATACTACTGTGGAGTTATACTCCAATCTGAAGAATACTGCAGTGACAAAATGCCCAAATGCTTAACAAGAAGAAAAGTGTAGTAATTTCGCAACCCGAATGCAGGAGACACAGTTGCATGGACTTGTCTTGTTCTATTTTTCTTTCTGTACCAAGGGTTAGGGTATTCAAGGGTTCTACAGACAAGGGTTTTTCCTATGTTATATCTCTCTGATATATGTGGGGGGTCCAACAGTAGTACTCGGCCCAATATATCAAGGCACCAACTAAGGAGGCTAGACTGTGCCCTTAGTTGTACTAACTGACTATCCAGGCACTAGAGAGTATCTTCCCGAGTTCTATTCTTGGTGACACTATAGCAGTTAGGTGCTCGATCAATTTATCTATGGAGGGATTCATGAGATCTAGGTCGATTCGTATACAGGTGTTGTCCGATGCACTACCACTCGAAGGGGTACCAACAAGGGTTACAAGGGTGGCCAACAGATGTGTTCTTAGTTACCACTTGTATTTCCTACGTGTGTGAATCCACGACCGCAGGTTTATGTGCGTAACGACAGATCTCTATAGCTTAAAGACATCAGAATACGTCTCTACCCTGAAAAAAATTTAACCCACAATTTTCTGTCGAGGAAGGTGCTCTGATACCACTTGTAATATTCCATATATAAATAGTATGGAGAACATAAATAGTTAGCTAGAAATGGCATATAAACAACGATATAACCATAACAACACCACAATAATACCAAAATAATACCAGAATAACACTAGAAAGAGCACTTTGATTACTGAGAGAAATATTTACTTGCCTCTTCGAGGGGGAAACTTCCAGCAGAGCAGAGCTCTATTACAATAATATCCAAGAAAAAACTTTGCATACCCTATACTCCTATTTATACTAAATATGTCTATCCAAAAGAACAATCTAGAGGAAGATCCTTCTAGAAGCGAAATCTTCTATTCGATCTTACATTTGACTTAATCTTCCTTATTGCTAAGCCTTATTAATATTGATCTTTATTACATGAAAATACATTATTCTACCTACATGAGGGGTTAGATTCCTAACATTATATACTCATTTGCAAAAGGTTTGGAAGAGATGCTTATGCTATACTTATTTGCAAAAAGTTGAAGTAGTAAAAGGAAAACACATATAAAGAAACTTAGTTAGAATATCAACTTCACAGAATTATAAATTTCATTTTCAATGTTCTCTAGATTATTAGAAAATATTTTCTAAAGTCTACAAGTTTGGTTTGTCACCCTCCAACAATAACTCAAACAAGGAAATCACTAAAAACAGAAAAGAAAAAAAATACATTTAAAATTCAAGACTTACAAGACTAGCAGAATTTAAAACCATTTTTAAAAGGATGGATGATTCGACGGACTTCCTAAATTACACTACAATTTTAAATAGAAAAATATAATGAAATTGAGTATCTGATATTTAACATCAATAAAATATAAAAATATAGGTCAGAAAACAAAAATAATTAATTTATTAAATTTTTATTAATTAAAAATGTTGAAAGAAAAAAATCATTTTATATTTCTAGCATCCTAAAGTTTATATGTCCACTTTGATGGAATTAAACCTGGGTGAGGATGAAAAAAAATATGCTACCCGACCACCCTAACTATAGAATCTAATTAATGCTTAAAAATGTAAGACTCAGAACCTAGAAGGATGGAATAATAGGCATACTATCCAAGTTTTTTTATAGTGAACCACTTAGCAATATTGAAACTTGGCTCCAGCTCAAGGAAAATTTTAAGAACCCCCCCTAAATTTATATGTATAATAAATGGCTGAATCCCCATAACACATGGGAAAGTGTGAAGGCTATTTTATCAATAACATAATATGCATATATAATGTTTTGGAAATTCTTTCACCAAATTATAGAATCTTGTAAAATTTGTGCGAATCTTTCATGGAATTATAAAATCTTGTGAATTTTTGGCAAATTTTCACATAATTATAAAACCTTTTACAAGTATTGGAGAATCTTTTAAAAGTATATTAATTTAAATAAATTCAAATCAATGTTCGATCTTGGGAGTATTCCAAGCAAATATGGTACAAAAAAGAGCACTTATGTCACATGTGCTCACTTACACAATGTAGTCAGCAAGACATTTTGGAGACTAAATATATATGCCAAGAACTAAAAATATCTATGCTTATATCGCTAAATATATACATATTTTTTATTTCCTTATGTTTTCCCTCTATGCAATTGACAAGATCCACAATGTTTTAGGCTTATTTATAGAATTTAGTTGAGAAGCCATCAAGGCTTAGAGCATTGTCATGATTCATGTCCCACATAACTTTGTTAATCTACTCAAGTGAGACATTGTTGGGTGCTAAAATTGCACCTTTTTCCTTATCATTTCAATACCATTTTCATCTCATTCTCTTGTATTAATTCATCCCTATTGTTTACATTTCCTATGAGAACATCAATCCTGGATCAGGTACAATTCATTATTCATTCAAAATTGTGTTATGTTAAAACTTAATTCATAGTTTACTTGTAAACTAGGATGATGTTTCGTTAGTCCTAATTTGGGTAATTACATAGTCATACCTGTAAACCACATAGATGTACATATATTCAAATATGTTGGTGTTGAAACACCGTGTTGAAACCCCTAGATCAATCTGAAACATGTTCCACGCATGAAGAAGACTATGTAGAATTAATAAGAATGAATGCAGATATGTTGGTGTTGAAACATCGTGCTGAAACACCTGGCTAGAACACACTGCACACATGAAGAAGACTATACAAAATTAATAAGAATGATCAATGAATGCAGATATGTTGGTGTTGAAACATCATGCTGAAACACACATGAACAAGACTATGTTAATCTACTCAAGTGAAACATTGTTGGGTTCTTAAATTGCCCCTTTTTCCTTATCATTTCCATGCCATTTTCATCTAATTATCTTGTATTAATTCACCCCTATTGTTTACAATTCCTATGAGAACATTGATCCTGGAGAAGGTACAATTCATTATTCATTCAACATTGTGTTATGTTGAAACTTAATTCATAGTTAACTTGTAAAATAGGAATATGTTTCCTTAGTCCTAATTTGGGTAATTACATAGTCATACCTGTAAAGCACGGAGTTGTACATATATGCAGATATGTTGATGCTAAAACACCTGGCTAAAACATGCTACAAGCACGAAGAATAATATGCATAATTAATAAGAATGAATGAAAATATTTTGGTGTTGAAACATGCACGAAGAAGACTATGGCCCCACCGATTCCATCATATCTAGCTGGCGGAGTTACTCCACCATTTTCATCTGTGGATGTAAGTAATAAGTATATATTAATGGAAGGTACTAATAATTTGATAACACTGATTGGACATCTGAGCGTGATCGCCACCTCAAAATTTTCTTACCATCTGTAAGTACCCACATGTACGCGTTCGTGGTTTACATACTACAGGTATGACTGGTCACTGTGACATGTGTTTGACATGATACTATGAAATAATGATTGTTCCATGCCCTTCCACATCACCAATAGACAACCAATATCGTTTGTTCAAGTTGGGGGGTATCCCATCATCCCTGAATAAATTAACCAACCATCGCCATAAAAATTCAATCAATATGATTGCCAGGTTGATTTTTCCCATGAAATTTGAATCACCACCACCTTTCCAAAAATACCAACAAATATCCTTCCATTGTTCTTGTGCGCTCATACATGTTGAAGCTCCTGGGTCTGTGTTGGGAATTTTGAGCCTGAAACTCCTTTGCAATACTGTAACAACTAATTACACACAAGAATGTTCAACATGGGAGGATTTTCAGTCCTTCATGAACCAGTAACCCTCAACGCCCTACGTTAGTACCCATAAATCTACAGAATATTTGAAGACGTAGGGTGGGTAGCATATTTCGAGTGGTTGGACAGGTTTGACAGTGATATTGCCCTAGAATTTGCCCAGAATTTAATAGGAACCAATTTTCATGTTAGAGGTTTTGATATTAGTGTAACATAGGAGGTTATATCCTCTGCTATGTGGCTTCCCAACACTGTTAGAAAATTGTTTGGATGAAGGACAACCATTCCTAATGCAAAGACCAATTTCTTGGAAGAAGGAGATAAAGTGCACCCTAGAGGACGAGGCACAACAATAAAGTCTTTACCTCAACCTTGGGACTAGGTTGTTGTTTTCTTGAAGAAATATATTATTACATGTGAAGGTGGGTACAAGATTCTTTACACATATTATTTTGTTCTATTGTCACACCTTCGTCATGGCTCATTGATAAATATGCCTTATTATCTGTTAGAATATTTTCATAATATGACACATTATGTAAGACAATCTTGTTTTCCCCAAGGTTCTGTCACACACCACTGTCTGATAAAATTAATAGTGTTGAGAGCCTTAGAACTACAAAACAAGACATGGACTCAATTCATTTCCATGGGAGCAGTAGAAGTTGATGAAAATTATGGAAATGAATTAGAAGAGGAGGCAGCAAGTAGTGACAGGAGTATTTCATACAGGGAAAGAGAGGAAAGAGAAGGAATTAATGAAGAGTTGGGACAACATAATGTTGTTGGAGAACTAGGATACGAAAGTGGTGATGTAGAAATGAGGGATATCCTTGGAGTTTTGATTGCAGAATATGTACATATGGAATATCTTGGAGTGCAGAAGGAGGAAGCTCTAGACCAAAACCCTAAAAAATCACCTATCATTATAGCAAAGAAAAATAAGCAGTTGAAAGAGGAGAATCATCTAACACAACACAAAAGAGGGGATACAAAAAAAGAATTGAGTGTGGAAGAACCCATGTAAGAAATGAGGGAAGTATCAGATACAGAGATTCCTTCTAGATATACAGTGAAGGAATTAAGTGTGGAGAGGTCACCATCACCTGAAAGGGAAGAAACTCCACTAGAACAGATTCAAGAGGTTAAAACAGTGATTCCAAGCAAGAATGCAATTGAGTTGCAGGAATAATCAACTTATTTGCATGATGATTATTCCCATGTTTCCCCTGATTATGAATTTGAAATTGTCTTAGAGAAACCTCCCCAAATAGTGTCAAACATATTAATGAGGAAGAGGACATTTCTACTATTTCCATCAACTTTCCCAAGTATAAGGGGAAGAACTAGGGTTGTTGTCGCAGCAGAAGAAACTAAAATGAAAATGGAAGAAATTGATATTCCTGTGATGCGTTCTCTTTCACCCATTATTACAAAAGAATCACTGGATGATGAACAACAATAGGAAGTTGGCACTGTAACAAAAGAACCAGTTGACAACCTGAGCCCAAATCAAAGAGTTGTTGAAACAAAAGAACATGTTGTTGAAAGAGGTAAAATTCAGATTCATGCCATGTTATTTGAGAATGATCAATTGAAAAGATAAGTTCAAAGGATTATGGGGTAATTGGAAATGATAAAATCAAAAAAGGCATCCCAAAGGCCTCCACCTCATGATCTGGATTTATTAGTGCAAGAAGCCCATCTTTTAAGAGAACATATTGTTCCATTAGAGAAGGTTAAAAAACATGAAACATTTAAGGAATATTTGTGTCCTGAGTGTGGGGATATTTATATATTGGTTGGTTATGAGGTGACCCTTATTGAGCCCTCAGCTTTGGGACTAATCATAAGACAGGAAGAGTTGGTTGAGGCAACACAGAGAAAGAAATCCACTGCCACACAAGAACCAGTGGCTAACGAAGAAGAAAAGAAGATTGTTGAAACACCTGGGAATGACACTATAACACAAGAACCAGTGGTACTTGATTTAAATACAGAGTTTAATAAGGATATACATGAAGTTTTCATTGTAACAAAAGAACCAGTGATGGCTAATACTATTGAACCAACCCAACCTGAGAGTACCACTGTTACACAAGAACCAACATTACCTAATTTAAATCAATAATATGATGAGGCCACAAAAGAATCCACTGTCACATAAGAACTAGTGTTTGAGGAAGAGGAATTACCACATATAGACAAAGTCGTTGTTACACAAGAACCACTAGCACAAGATCAAATTCCTCTAGAAATCGATGATGAGGATGAACATGAAGCTGACCATCATGACACAGAAGATAATACTATATTTTTGCTGGAAGATATTGATAAATGGAAGCAACATGTTTCCATGTTTGGAGAAGGAATGATTCTAATGCCATCCCACAAAAATGCAATATAGGACCTCAGGGAGAAATACGTTGAATTTTTTACATCTCATAAATTTAAATGGGAAGAAATGAAGAAGGAATTGGGAGGATTGAAGAAAACTGCAAGCTAAGTGCCAGATACTACAACAGGATAAAAATCAAATGTATTTGTTAGCAGAAGTTGTAGAATCCCTTGTACTCATACCCAATCTTCCTTCATTAACATTTAACTCTTTTTAAGCTTAAAGCTATTAAGGAAGGAAGGCCTTATAAAATTATTAGTGCCTCCGAGTTTTTAGAAACTTTCTCCTAGAGTGATTTATCAGATCAACATTTCTTTTGTGAGTTTTATTTGCATGAACAAGTCTTCCTATTGGATATAAAATTTAATCATGTTCCCTATGTAGGAGATGTGCAACTGGGAGCCTTCACTTATTTTGTGAACAATTAGACAAAATGGTGGAATGTCTTACACACGATCCATAAGAATGAAGGATAAGAAACATTATGGATTAGGGGTGAACCACGTGCTTATGTTATTGTTTTTAATATACATCAGTATCTACTCTCTTCGTCTTACAGGACTAGAAAAATGACAAACCTTCAAAGGTTTGTCATAGATTCTTTTTGTTAAAACAATTGATGATCAGAAACTATTTGCATTGGAAGGTAGAAGTTTTAGATGGGAAGAATCCTCTATGGCCTTGAGGACCAAGAATCCCTTTAGCCATGAAAATTTTACCTAATCTGTGTCTCGGGTTCCTAGCTATATTGAGTGCATTCAAACTTGTGGTCCATAGTGTTTGGGGCTTAAATTTCATTCCCCTCTTATGTGGCTTCCAAAAATGAAGTATCAACATAAGTACAGATTGACTAATAAGACTGAAAGGGAATTTTGGGTAGAAGTGATTTATTCTAGGGGATACATGAATTTAGAGGATAATGTTGCATCATACTACAATCTTTCTAATTTGCATTGGAAAATATCATGACTCGACTCAGACTTTGATTCTGAGTGAGTGAAGTTGCATGGGAACATGCAATGGTGCAGTTGGGGGGAGGATGTTGGGTTCTACAATTTCCTCTTTTTCCTTATAATTTATCTTTCTCTTGTATTAATTCATCCCTAGACCCTATTGTTTACATTTCCTATGAGAACATCAATCATCGTCCCTGGAGCAGGTACAATTCATAATTCATTATTCATTGATGATTGTGTTATGTTAATCCATAGAGTACTTTTTACCCATGATTTTGGTCATCTAGATGGTGTATTAACAATGGTGTACCTAGGCTCTCAAAAAGAACTTTCTCCTAAGAAAAGTAGCATTCATCTCCTTCTAGAAAACATGTTTTTAAAGAGAGTTCACAGGTTGCATATAGCCTAGGGTGCGAGAATGACCCATTCTCGCATGCTACCTTCAGCTAGGGTGTGAACTTCTCGCACTGTGCTCTATACCTAGGGTGCGAACTTGATGTCAAGCTTGGAAAAAGATGAAGTCTCGATGGTTCTAGAAGGGAATCTTCTAGAAAATGGGTTGGCATTCAAATGGTTATCATTTTACTGGTTTCCCTGATTTGGTGGGATCATTCTCATCCATGTAACCATCTCATCCTCTCCTATATATTGATAGGATTCTCATGGAAAAGGTTAAGCAAGATTAATTGGAGAATTGGTGAAGGAATTGTGTGAAGAACCCAGCTTGAATAGAAGCTTAGAGACTCTAGCTAGTCTATCAAGAGGAATTGGATCTTCTTTATGCAAGGATTGAGCAAGTGTGTGTGTTGGAACCAAGAACCACCGAAAGGAAGCTTGCGACATCAAGGCAATTAGGTTGTATCTTCTACTTTTGATTAATATGATATAGCGGCATGTCCTTTTCCCATAAAGTCATTCTTACTTTATTGTGTAATTCCTTGATCATACACATAAGTTGATGATTGAATACATTTTTCTATCTTCACTTTGGTTGGTTTGTGTTGTCTTGGTCTTGACCTCACGAGAGTACTAGAGTGAAGAAGGAGAAACAGAGACCCTAGGAAGCGTTACAAAGGTATGTCCCTTGTTCCTCCTTATTAGCTATTTCAATGGTCATAACTTAGAGAAAGAGTCATGTCCTGTCTTGTTTTTTTCTAGATCCAGGTGGATCTAGAGAGATCTGTTAGTGTCCGCACCTACCGATTAGTCCAATAACAATACTTGTAAACTAGGATGATGTTTCCTACTTTAGGTAATTACTAATGAATTAATATGAACGAATGCATATATGTTTTTATCTGGTGTTGAAACATCGTGTTGAAACACTTGGCTAAAACATTGCACTGAAACGCCTGGATAAAACACCGTGCTGAAACACCTGGCTCAAGCATGGATGAAGAAGACTATGGCACCACCAATTGACTCTCATCATGGATATAGAATATCCATCTGACAAAGCGAGACTTTCTGGAGACTTGAATTAGCACAACCTATTTAGGGAATCGTGCAACATTCCAAATCATTGGATAACAATTGAAGCGCCAATTTATAAGTTTCTATCTTTTTTTATTGTAATCTTAGCAGTCTCTATTTTAAGAAGTTGTGAAGAGCTTGAGAATCAAAATATTCTCAATACTGTTCAAACTACTGGTAGTTTCATTCTATTATGAGAAAAGGGCATGGTTTAAAAAATGTACAGAGTGTTTACACTAGGGAGCTAGTCCTTGTTTTTCCATTGAGCATTGGAGAATTAACATTGTATCTAAAAATTTAATCTCTTAATAAGAAGTGGCAATGTTCAACTAAATTTATGTCAGTGATTAATTATTTTTAGTTTCTTTACAAGAAACTATGTTTAGAGGCAAGGGCCCACCTCCACGCAGAGCTCACCTCAATCGATTGTTATTTTTATCTTCATGTGCATGTAACATGATAAATCAAAAACTTAACCTTTGTCTATAGTATGTATGATTAATGTTGTTGAAGCGGTAAATATTTTTGGATTGATGTTGCTAAATAGATTGCAATTGTTGTTGTAATAGTTTGTTATCTTGAAAGTGTAATATTTGCTAAATGGTTCAGCTAGTCCTTGTCACTTGACGATTAGTATTGTTTTTGCATATCAATCATCTCACTCAATGATATCATAGATTAAGTTCTCTATTATTTATTGTTGAGCCAGATCTAGATGGAGGTGTGATTGTGGATTTATGATTTAATGAAGTTACAATTTCTTTGAAGTGCGAATTTTATTTATGCAATCATAGAGTAGATATTTTGAAAGGATTTAACTTCTTGCAAAAGTAATATAGATATTTTAATTCATTTCATCTGAGTGTCTTCATTTCTACAAGGATTCGTTTAGTGGTGAAGGATTAATTCACCAGTTAGATTTAGAATTGTTCAGTGAGAAGAAAATCTATAACAGTCTCAACAATGATTAGAGTTTGAGTATGTATTGATTAGCTTGGGTTATTACATATGAATTAGTGTCATAAGAATCAATTTTTATGCATAGATTATGCGTGATTTCCTTTGAAATAACCAGACTAGATTACAAATCATTTCATAAAAAAATTGTTGAGAGGCTACATGTAAAGTTTTTGTATTCATTACATTGAAATTATAAATGCATTAGAGGAATGTTGGTCTCATTGGCAATAGATGTCCTATGATGACTGCATAGGAATATAGTAGGCTAGTGCATAGACCATTTTTATCTTCGCTTAGCACTTCATGGTTCATTCCTTTTATGCATACCAACATGTCTTCTCAAAGAAAATATAAATAAACATAATATATTTTAAATAAACCAATTAATATACGACAAAGGGATCAAGCTTCAGTCAAGCATCAAATGAGAACTAGAAGCATTCAATGGACTAACACAATCTTTAATCAAAATAAAACCAAACTTCCATAGTTGAAAAAATGGTCCAACTGCCAAAAAAAAAAAAAAACCATTAAAATTTTCCAAGATATCAAAGTTACAAATCCAAGAAGTTTCATACACTTGAGTCTTGAATGATCCCATTCTTGCTTAGCGAAAGTCTTGCTAAATAATTATTTAGCCTTTAATACTAGGACACTATCTATGTGAAGAGATAGGTCTCAACTTCATCAAATGCCAGCTTCATTTATTGGCACAGATAGGAAAAAGAGAATGTCTTAGTTAACTATAAAACCATCAAAATTAAAATAGCATGGATCAAATAAATGTAGCTTCAATGTTACACTATTTAATACAAAACATAGAACCTATTTTTACCTTAAATGCAATCTCAAATTTAGATATGGTAATCTTGCTCCCACAAAGAATTGCCTTTTTCCAATGTACTCCAAAAATAGATGAACAATTAAGTCAATAAACTAACAAGAATCACATCACATATGCCATTCCATTCATCATTTCTACAATTCCAATCATCAATGGAACATGTAAGTAAAAATAAGAGTCCCCTCATGTATATTGGTTTAGATAACATCTTGGGGTATATTAATATCCTAGCTCACATCAATATGTCGACTCTCATTTTCTATATTTTGAACATTAAACTCTGTAGAGGAACTATTATTATGAGCCTCCAAAATATTATCTTTCATATAAAGTTCATTAGAGGAATTTGTTGTGTTGTATTCTCCCCTTCTATCACAATTTGATCACCAAAGAGATAGTGCTCTATCGAATGGAAAATTATTTATATCATACTTTGTTACATATAATATTAAGCACGTATTCATATGTTTATCAATCTTTTTCCTCAAATTTGACTTCAAAAATGATAGTGCACTAAACATTCTCTCATCCTCCACCGATCCCAAAATCATGGTTTGACATAAATCTGCTAATTTGAAATACTCTGACATGTTTTCTTCTAGGTATTGACTTTCACCTAATTTAGTCCATAATCCTGTTATTGCACCATGTTCCATAGGTTTCTCCAAACCACAATATTGAGCTAACATTGTTTGACCAAATAGATTGGCTTGTTGATACAACTTTGATGAATCTAATATACCTTCAATCTCTTCTCCTTGTACATTGCGATTCTTGCCAAATTGGTGCACTAAAAATTTTTATTTTTCTAAAAAGTCAATTGTTTTAGCCTCTTTATTGTATTCAGGGTTCCAATATTGAGGGTATACCACAAACATGGCCTCCAATAATTCATCTCGAGGAAATCGTTCCCTTATATTTGATGCTAGTGATTTTGCAATTTCTATCAATTTGCGCTTCACTGAAATCACAACATTGTTGAGTTGGTCTCTTGACACATGGAAATATTAAATGATTCATCCCATATTACTAACATAATGAAATGGAACCATATGCATGTGCACTTCCATACATAGTATTCATTTTCCATCAAACTTTAAATAATTTTCAATTTTTTCTATATTGATGATAGTAGTCCAACTTTTAAACGCTGGAGATGTGAAAGACTCTCGCATTGTATACAAATTATCCAATTGAATACATGCTAGTTTTATTTTATGTATGATCTAGATGGATGTCAATGGCCTCCCACCTATTCCAACTGGCTCAATTTGGCAGTTTTCCAGTTTGGTAGTTTTTTCCTAGTTTTTGGGTCCCTGACTTCCGAGGCGGTTTTGAGGCCCTAAACAAAATTTTTAGGGCACCACAGACAGACTATAGATATAGTTATATTTCGACAAAAACATGTGTATTCCTTAGATAGACATTTCCAATGGGCTATCATTCGACTAAAACGGATATTGTATGCAAAAGTTACGACCCCGAGAAGTTGATGTACTAACTTACCCAAATGGGGCCCACATCACTTTTGGTGCTTCATCTCCTAGGGTTAGGTTTTTGGATGTATATGGTTTTTTACATTCCTGTTTATTGTAAAAAGGCCTTCAGAGCTTCATTGTAATCATCTTCTTGTGAATGAGAGAAACTGTCACATCTCTTCTCAGAGATAAGCCGCCACCATTCTAGCAAGCTCGTTTTCCACTGCATTTTACAGTTTCAACTTATTTCCTTATTCAATAGAAACCAGTTTACTGTATATATGTTATTCTGTGTTAAGCATATTTTGATAATAATATGTATTCATTTCGTTCTTCTCATAAAATCTGGATCAGTGGTATCAGAGCGGTCTTCTCCTTGTCGTTCTTAATGCATGTCCCCAATGAGGTCAGGGTACAAAGAATTGGATCTCGAGCATGTTTCTCTTTAGGAAAAAATCTCTTGCACGCCCAAGTGACCTCTCATGGGGGGAGAAAATAAATATGATGGGACAATAGATCCCTTCCAAAAATTTCTCGAGGAATCCCTCATGCAACAGAGGAACGAGATGATGGATAGTTTTGGACAAATCCTTCAGCGGCTACCATCAACTGACACATCTTCCTCAAACAGAGGCGTCACCCCCTTCAAGGTACAATAAAATTTTATTTTCCTATATTTGAAGGTCAGATAGATCTAGATGTTGTCGAAAAATGGTTGAATCTACTAGAAGGGTATTTCTTTGTCCATAACTTCTCGAATAGAGAAAATATTACTTTTGCGCTCCTCAAAATCATTCCCCGTGTCAAATATTGGTGGGAAAATTTCTGTGAGAAGAAGGAAACAGAGGAACCCTCATTATTTACAGTCGCGGTCACCTGGGAATCCTTCATGGATTTTATTAAGGAACAATACTACCTTGTTGGAAGTTATGATGACCTGTACACAAAATGGACCACACTGCTGTAGGAAAGAGACCAAGTAGTGCCCGAGTTCACAAATATCTTCCATACCTTGCACTCCAAGTTGGGTATCAAGGATTCTGAGCGAAATATGGTGCTCAAGTATCGCGACGGTATGCATAGATACATCCAATCCAAAATGGAGATTTGGAAATCTCATCCTTGGGCGCGGCCTACTGATATGCCGTCAAAATTGAGCAGAAGCTCAAACAAAAGACGTGGAAATTTGGGCCTGGGAACTCCTCATAGAAAAATATAGGAAAGAGTGGCCCCAACCCATAGAACAAAGGACAAGAAAAATACGGTCTACCTCATGAAAACTAGTCTAGGAGAAAAAAAAATAAGGACACCGAAAAGACAAAGAAAGATACTGGGAAGTGGTGCGACTTCCATAAGAGCCTCTGGCATAACACTGTTGATTGCCACAAAAAGAAGTCGCTCGTGGATGAGGTGAAAGCCTCTAAATTAGATGCGGGTTCCGACTCTAAGTCAGAACCAGAAAGGGGGAGACAGATGATTGACACAAAACCCAATGCTACTGTTGCTACCACCAAGCTCCAACTCAGTGAACCAGACGAGTCAGAGGAAGGCGAGCACCTTTTTCATTCACGGATGTGGGTGAAGGGTACCCCATTGCACTTTATCATCGATAGAAGTATCCAAAAGAACCTCATCTCAGTAGAGGTTGTTAGGGGACTCGCCCCACCGACAACACCGCACCCATAGTCCTACACCATCAGATGGCTCCGCCAAGGAAGTGACATCTGCGTCAGCCAACAATGTCACCTATCATATGACATCAAGCCCTTCAAAGACAAGGTATTTTTTGATGTTTCCCCTCTCGAGGTTTGTAATTTTCTTTTGGTCCAACCATATTTATGGAAACTCCATGTTGTATATGAGTCTAGGCCTCGCAGTGTTATTATTACTTTGAACAAGAAATTGTACAGGATACCCGAGGCATTCCCACCTAGTGTTATTTCCTTGATCTCTACTAAGAAATGCAAGAAGGTCATCTCTGAGATGGGGAAGTTTGTCTTCTTCGTGATTCTCTCTCAGAATGATCGAAAGATCATAGCCACATCCAGGGTCTCCATGGACAACCTCTCCACATAGTAGAAGCAAGTGGATAAGGTCATGGAAGAATACTCGGATATATTCTCCTCATAGACCGGGGTACCTATGCACTGTCAGGTCAAGCACCCATGAATCTGAAACCTGACCCATCACTTCCCAATGGGATAGTATACCACTGCTCTATGTTAAAGAATGAGGAGATCAAGCGACAGATCCATGAACTGCTCCACAAGGGGCACATTCATCCCAGCTCATCACCTTGCGGGAGCCCAATCGTGTTGGTACATAAGAAAGATGGAACATGTCGACTCTACATTGATTATCATTCCCTGAATAAAATCACAGTCAAAAACTGGTACCCAATTCCCTAAATCGAAGACCTCCTTGATTAGCTCATGGGGGGAAAATACTTCAGTAAGATTGATCTGAATTTTGGCTACCACTAGGTCCCAATAGAACAGACAGATGTATGGAAGACCTCCTTCAAGTCAAAGGAAGGTATTTTTGAATGGTTGGTCATGCCCTTTGGTTTGAAAAATTCTCTAGCCACATTCATTAGGATGATGGACGATATCCTGCGACCATTCACTAATAATTTTGTAGTGGTGTATCTGGATGACATTCTCATTTACAGTAAGACTTGGGTGGAACACATGAAACATATTCAATAGGTTATGCACACCCTGAGGTAGAACAAGCTATCCTCCAACTTGGAAAAATGTTCCTTCGGCATGGACAGGGTCCATTACTTGGGATACATCATTGATCAACATGGCGTACATGTGGATCCAACCAAGATCCAATTCACCTGTGACTGGCCAACCCCAACCACACTCACTGAGATTCAGAGATTCTTGGGCCTTGTCAATTTCTACCACATGTTCGTATTGGGATTCTCCCATATTGTATGGGACCTCAGCCAAGAAACCAGGGGTGGTGGTAAGGAGAAATTTTTGTGGGGACGGTCCCAACAACAAGCATTCGATGATCTGAAGCAGCGCTTGTGCTCAGCCCCAGTACTTTCACTACCATACCTACAACATCCCTTTGATATCGAGACAAATGCTTCAGACTATGTTTTGGGTGTCGTTCTCACTCAGCACAACCACCCTATGGCCTATCATAGTGAGACACTATCAGACATTGTATGTAAGTACCCTACTTAAAACAAAGAAATGTACTCCATTATGAAAGCCTGTCATTATTGGAGACATTACATTCTTGGGAAGGAGATAGTCATCCACACTGATCATAAGCCACTGCAGTTCATGCAGACATAACGCAAATTGCATAATGACTTCCATCAGATGTGGTCCACATACTTGCAAAAATTCCACCTCAACATCAAGTATAAAACATGAAGCATCAACTGCATCATTGATTGCCTTAGTAGACCACCATTCATGACACTCACCATGGTGCTAGAATCTTGTGGCCATGAAACCTCTGGATGGACCCAACTCTATGAGACAAACCCGGACTTCGCCACCACCTACCAAATGTTAGGCACAAATGCATTTGTCACTAATTTCCATCTTCAGGATGGGCTACTGTGTCGTCTGGGCCATATATGTGTTCCTTCAAGCGAGCGAGCGAAGATGATATAGGAAGCCCACTACAAGCAGGCGGAAGGACACTTCATTGTCGAAAATAAAGTGGCAATGCTGCATAAAAAAATTACTAGCCGAAACTTTGACATGAGGTTAGTAATTATATCAGGTCCTGCACTTCCTACGTTATTGCCAAACTGACCACTAAGAAACAGGGCCTGTAAACCCCTTTTCCTACTCCTAATAGGCCATGGGAATCCATCTCAATGGATTACATGGCGAGCCTCCCATCCACCAAGCGGGGAAATGACTGTGATTTTGTGGTTGTTGATAATTTTTCTAAGATGGCGATTATGGTCGCTTGTAGCAAGAGAATCATAGCAGAGGCCACTGCCGAGATCTTCTTTGAATGAGTCTGAGTACATTTTGGAATCCCACAAAACATTGTCTCAGATTGGGACAATCGATTTCTTAGCACATTCTGGTTGAGCCTCTGGTCACTGCTAGACACCAAGCTCACCAAATCGACAACCTTCCACCCCCATATAGATGGCCAAACCGAGTTTGTAAATCAAATGATCGTGTATATCCTACACATGTATAATTCCAAACATCATTGCAGATGGGATGAGAGTCTTCCCTATATCCATCATAGCTACAATCGAGCCCTACATAGCTCAATCGACCACAACCCCTTTCAGGTGGGGTTGGGATTACAACCATTGAGTCCCATAGATGTTGCACTACCCCTTGCAGTCACCTCAACCGACTCATCTCCTGCTCTAACTGAAGCTAACAAAGCCACCCGATTCATTGAGTGAATTTAGCACATCTTCCAACAGGTTCAGGATATCCTACAGAAGTCCAATGACAAGTACGAGCAGTGTTAGGATCAACACCGGGGGCCACATAAGTTTCAGGTGGGTGATAAATTTTGGTTGCACTTGTAGAAAGAAGGCCTTACAAGACCCCATCGAAAGCTTTTCCCACTCCGTTATGGGTTGTACACCATCACCAAGGCTACAGGTGATAATGCTTTTGATCTCAACATTCATCCTTTCCTTCTCTTGCACCCAGTATTCAACGTGGATGTACTTTGACCTTATTTCCCACCATTATTCGACACCTTAGAGGTAGTAAAACAACTGACACCAATAGAGATAAACCCCGACTACATACAACATGAATCTTGTGGTGATATTATGGAAAAATCAGTCAAGGGATCTCACCAGAAAAGGATCCATGTTTATCGAGTTGTCAAAGCAGGGAAGCTCCTGCACCAAGGCAAGTGGCTCACCCAGGGCCAAATTCAATAGAAATTTCCTCATATGATGGGGGAATTTAACACAATGGAGACCATTGTTTCCTAACGGGGTAGGATTGATCCATATGGATGTTGGTGGCCTCCCACCTATTCCAACTGGCTCATTTTGGCAGTTTTCCATTTTGACAAGTTTTTCCTAGTTTTCGGGTCCCTGACTTCCAGGGTCGTTTTGAGGCCCTAAACAACATTTTTAGGGCTTGCCACAGTCAAAATAAATACAGAGTCAGAGTATGATGAAAACATGTGTAGTCCTCAAATATAACTTTCCAATGGGTTGTCGTGCCCCTAAAATGGAGATCGTATGCAAAAGTTATGACCCCGGGGAGTTGATGTACTAACTTACCCCCAAACGGGGCCCACATGACTTTTGGTGCTTCATCACCTAGGGTTAGGTTTTTGGATGTCAAGGGTTTTTTAAATTCCTGTTTATTTTAAAAAGGCCTTCAAAGCCTCATTGTAATCATCTTCTTGTGAATGAGCACAGTTATCACATCTCTTCTCAAAGATAAGCCGCCACCATTCTAGCAAGCTTGTTTTCTGCTGCATTTTACAGTTTCATCTTATTTCCTTATTGAATAGAAACCAGTTTATTGTATATATGTTATTCTATGTTAAGCATATTTTGATAATAATATGTATTCATTTTGTTATGCTCATAAAATCCACATCAATGTATGTATTCTTCAATATGCATTGTGCGTCTCTTAGACATTTTCACAAGGACATTCATTTCATAAAGCATAGGAAGAATCCCAGTCGATGTTAATAATGTCTCTATATCAGTTAATAGAAAGAGAAGATCTTGAGCTTTGTCTACACTGAAGCAATGTTTATACATCATCCTTACTAAGGATTGGTACTCACTAAATAGTCTTTGAGCTGGTCCATTTGATGAGATCCATCTTGTATCAACATATTTTAGTAGATTTTTTCCATCCATAACACCCTCAACAAATTGTTGAAACTCTTCAAATCACTTGGGACTACGAAAAAAGTATGCATGAGTTTCACATGAAATATCTTCAACTTTTGAAACTAGTGGAAACTTGCTTACTATTTTAAATGCAAGATTCATTCTATGAGCCATACAATAAATAATAATCATAAATGGTGAAGTTGATAGTTGTAGTTTGACACAAAGGCCATTCATTTTTCCTTGCATGAATTCTGCTCCATCTTCTCTGACACATACCAACTTTTTCGCAATCACTAAAGGATCCATACCACCAATTCCCTTCAAAGTCTTGATGACTGTTGGGACTCAGAAATGTCGTATTTTCATCCACCTTTCCCTTCACTATTCCTTACATTTCATCGCCCCATTAAACCTTCATCAT
>JASDQU010306772.1:14860-26713 GCA_032191745.1 Picea mariana
GCAGGGGAATAGCGGGAATAAATTATGGCTAAGATCCTAGAGGTTCACAAAAATATATAGCAACTACAAAGCCAGGTAGGATCACAATCCATCGCGCAACAAAAGGTGAAGATACGACGGTCACCAATGCAAAAGGAAGCAGAAGAAATGGATAATTTGGTAGCCTAGGGTAGGGAGAAATTTTTGGTAACACGTCAAATGATTAGGTTCGATCAGGAGACAATGCAGAAACCCTTGGAGGAGGTGGAACAAGTTGAGATGTTCATGGCACACATACCCACCAAGCTTATATATGGGCTACAGGCCAATGTCATGCAGGAGGTACATTATACGGCCCACGATGATGCAACAAATTTAGAGGTGGAGAGAGGGTTCGAGGAAATGATTCAAATAATATGCAACTAGTTGATCACAGAAAAGGAGGAAGATAAAGAACGCACAAACATATTGGAACAAGGATTGACAACGACGTACCATCGCATCCCAAATAGTGCACAAGCAGCAGAGAGAAGCAAAGAGGAGAAGATAAACCTTATTGTGAAAACCATTGATCAGTATAGCCAAGAGATTTAGGAGATAAATGAAAGGCTTAACTCTACGACTCCTCCTGAGGTGCGATAATAGAGGAAACAAGAAGTTTCACTCCAAATAGATGAATTGGATAAACAAGAAAGAACAAGAGAATAATTGTTTGAGAGAATCGTTCATTTATGGATGATCCTTGAAGAGTATGAGAAGGTCCAACAGTGGGACCAAGAAGAGGAAAGCATTATCATTTCCATGCAAGAGCTCAAACAAAGGGAGAAGACAATTAGCATCATGGAGCACTTGAAGGGAACTCAAGATATGAAGAAGCTACAGTCATATTTCAAAGCAACGCAGATGCAGAAGCAAGAGAGACAAGCAGAAGTGGAACCCCTTCAATAACAANTGGAGGAGGAAAAGAAAAGCATGGAACAAGCACAAAAAAAGGGCACAACACTGATCCAGGGAATTAGAAAACTAACAGGAAAAGTCACGTAGGTCAAGGAAAGACGAAGGGAACTAGAAAAAAAGTTCCACATTTTGGAAATAACAGTAGAAGGAGAATGCACTAACTAAGTGTCTCGGGACAAGACACATGTCAGTGTTGGGGGTCTGTTGGGCGTAGGCTTATTTTGAGTAAATACCCAATTTTGGTAAGAAAATGCCTAATTTTGAATAAGAACAACTAGTAGGAAAATAACAATGTGCGAGGAAAAGTTGCATGCAAAGGAGGAAATCATGCAAGGTGAACATGCAAGAAAACCTAACCATGTTAGGGTTAGGGTTTTGGTAAGATATTGTATTGGCTAATAATATTGTAAAATAGTATAAATAAGAACCTAGGAAGTCTAGGCCGATGTTTTTTTTGTTTTTGAGTTGTTGAAGAGATTTCAAAATAGTTCTAATACATTTTATAAGTTTTTGAGATGTAGAAGAGTCAAGTAGCTTAGAGGGTTATGTCATAGGCTGAGGCATCTGGTGTGATCTAGTCTTCCTCACAGAGGTTGTGGAACATTTTTCATGATTGTATGATTAGAGATGTAGTGCTTGCAATGCCATATTTTGCATCAAACCTAATAAAAGAGAAGAGAATCCAGATCTTTGTGGACGTAGCCTAGGAGGAGGTGAACCACGGTAAAAACATGTGTTATATGTATTTTTTTTTTCATGTTTGATTCTATCAGTGATTAATTTATAAATGAATGAATGAATGGTTAATATAAATATGTTAGAATGCATACATGGATGAAAATATGAATGAAACTAAGGAATAAAAGAAGAAATAATCAAATCAGGTATGAAAAGATGAAAAACAATCCTAGATCCACACTCATTCCTAGACTGCAAGCACCTGAGCATTGCAGTCCACCATAGAGATATCTCGGGTGAGACTATCCAGTGCACCCTGTGTGTTGTGTTGCCTTATGGTCTACTGGGAGGGCCGATAGTTTTAGAGGGTTTTGTTGGAATGTCCATATTTGAACCTGGGTCAGCCCAAGAATTAGATAGAAAGATTAATAACCAACAACCTTCTTGTTGGGGTCTATTCTTTGGGATTTAGTTTTCTTTTCCAAGATTAACTGATAAGTCTTGGTCATAATTGCTACATTCTTTTATTATTGTTGGGTTCTCTTGAAACACCAACTCTAATTTCTATGAAAACGATACTTCAAATATACAAGGAGAGAAATTCTCAAAATATGAATCACGGGAATAGTTTCTTAACATAGTGAATTATGTTGAAGAAGGTTTGTTTGGGGATTCTATATCAATGACTATATGTTTTAGGTATTTCTCTCTATTAATTTTGATCATGTTGGGATTCCCTTTCAATGGAAACCATATATGAGATTAATCAGTGTTGAAATATCCATGCAATTTTTCTGAATAGTATAGACTCAAAAACATCTCATAAGCTTCTGGTATATCTAAAACTATTATATCAATAACTTGGTGAAATTTTGGGTTGGAGAAAATGTGAATCATAACATCATTTAGTTCACCAATACTTTAGCTTTGGTTCTATCCAATTATATAATGTGTTTGTTTCTCTTCATAGGGGTTGCGTTCAGTTTATTGCACACATAATAGGGAATGACATTTGAGGATGCCCCATAATCCACTGGAAAGTTGTGTAAATTTATGTTAAAATATTCAAAAGTCAGCAAGAAAGGAGGGACATACAACTTAGACTTCTTGTTAGTGGATTTTTAATTTACATTTTATTTTATGGTTTCCCCATAAGTAATCTTGCTTGTGCTTGGATTGGGGTTTACCATAGGTCTATATCCTTCCTTTAAAGCTTGCAGCAAAAGGTATTTTTGTAGGGGAATTTTTCACAAGTCTATAAATTAAATGTTTTCCTTCATATTTTTCAATTCTTCTACCACATTATACCAATTTTGATATTTTTTTGTGTTGGAAATTTAGGGGCAGAGCTAAGTATAGGAGTTGTTTTGGCCAAAGAGGTGGAGTTGTCAAGTGTTTTAGGAGCCTAAGCTATGGTAGGTTGATTTGTGCAATAGGTCATTTGTTCCTTGTTTTCATGGTCGATACCTCAGTAGGAAACTCCTCTTCCTCGATGAGTCCATTAAAAGGCATCATGTGATTGATATCCCATAGAACTATAGTTATTTGTTCAGGTGGCTCACTATCCTCATCTTCTCTAGTGTTTTATGTTTGGTCACTAGGTTTCTCTGTCAAGGCACACCCATCCAAGAAGCGATTGGCGATAAAATTCATGTTGTTTACCCATTGGGGGGAATCCTTTTCAGAATGGTGTTCTCGGTGTTAAGTGAAAAAGGTATCAGAGGCCACATCTCCTAAGCCAATATTCATATTCATTGGGCGAGGTTTGATGGCCTTATAAGGTGGTGGTTTTCTAAAGAAGGGATTGTAAGGCCTTTGATTAGAGGTACCTTCACCTGCATTCCTTTTCATGTCCACAATTTCATTGGATAATTTCTTGATCATTCTTTGTAGGCTTTCCATATCAACACTATATTTTTCAGTGTTTTTTTCGATTTGTTTACCTAGAGGTCTAGTCAATAAGAGTGCTCTTCTAGGTGGTTGTTGAGTTTATTTCTTTTCTAAAGAGACCTTTATTTCTCTACATCCATTCATTTGGAACTAAAAGGTCTTATCCTCTTCAAAATTATCAACAAAGGTAGGTTTGGAAACTCTTTTGATGAACATTGAGATAGAGGTCGGTAGAACATTTTCATATACCTCAATTTGCAGCTCTTGGGTATGTATAGGTTTTGGTTGAAATTTATTCAGGATTGTTGTAAATATTTGATTAAAATATTTCACTTTCCCTTAGGGGCCCATGGTGGCAGAAACATTTTCTTCCATCAAGGCTCTTATGGTATTTTCCTAACAAATTTATCTAGGAAGTCCTTTTAAAATTTTGTCCAACTAGTTATGGAACCAAATGGAAGGTTCAAGTACCAAGTTGATGTTGAGTTCCCAAAAGTATGTGTAAATAATATGAACACCAGATATTTATGTTGTACATTCATTAACCTTATTTCCAATATGAATTTTTTGATATGATCTTCAGGAAATCCATAGGTTTTAGGGTCAAACTTGGGAAGTAGTTTCTTTGGGTGCTTAGACAAATTATGAAATCAGACCGGTATAGCCAATGTGTCCTTATCCAACCAAGGTTGGTTATTTCTAGGTTGGTTTTCATATTCCTAGTCATTTTCATTCTTATCCCCCATGTAGTCTGAGGCTTCTAAACAAAATTCCTTTTCCTTAGAATCTGAATCTTTTAGTTCAGAATAATTAATTGTTTTGGGAGTAGAACTAGTTGTATTAGGAACTAGGACAAGCAGTTGTTACATTTCTATGAGGGTGAAATCCACTAATTTCTCAATAGTGTGCACAAAAGTATGTTTTGGTGTAGTCACAATAGGTATTATCATTCTCCTTCTACGAGGAAGGAATGAGGCTAATGCTAATGCTCCGATCTGTTGACCGTATGCCTTGATGATTATTATAAATGTGTCAATATCTTTGTGATGGATTGCATAGGGTTTCTCAGGGCTGAGATCAATGTCTTCCTAACTATGAGGTGAGTCACTGGTAATGGGAGTTTTTTCTATTTTTGTGTCATCTTGATTACTTGCCATGCATCAGGACCTTCTTCTAGCGCCAATTCTATTGAGAGGGATGGATTACCTTCAACTAAAAAATAGGAATCACACCCGAAGACGAGGCCCAATTAGTCTCTTATTCATTTGAATTAGTGTGATTCTCTGGATTGATGGCCCAACAACCTTTCAATGAGATTTCATATCTTGTCAGTTTCATCCACATAGTCTCTTTTATTTTTTTGGAAAACAAATTCTTAATAAGTTTTAGAGGAATAATCAAAAATAAATTCTTTACAAAATCAATTCTAATTACCAATCAATAAATGAGGATAGGTGAAATAAAAGAGTCCTTTCTAAAGTTAACTTCTTAAAATAACTAATATAATAAATAACCATTCAATTGTTACATATATTCTATGTTGAAATAATTATTTAGAGACATATAACAATCATTATACATGCATGAAAATAATTTGGTCAAATTTTGTCAGTGATAAAGAAATAATTATGTCTTTGTTGAACATGAAACATAGAACCTAAAATAGTGTTCACATGTAGAGTTAAACAACGAAAATAACTCGATGTAAGTATCATTCATTGCAAGATAACTTGGTCATGAAATATATTACTAGAAATAAATACACAATTATCCAAAGTAGAACAATCCATAATGAATCATAGATCACCAATTGGCTTCCAAATCCCACTTCAGTCTCCAACAGAGCTTTAATATTAATTATTGAAAATAGTTCCACAATACAACAAAAGAAAAATTCATCAACTGCCAAAAAGGTCATTTCTATCAAGTGGAATTGACACAGACCCCTTGTCCTTGGGCCGAGATCTACAACAGGATCTTCACTAAAACCACTCCAATGGTTGATTAAACCCTTTGTTTAGGCCACAAAGGACTTCAGGTTTCGAGAGTTGGAGAGTCCCGATGTATTTCTACAGCTCTCGGTAAATGATGAAATGCGAAATGTCAACGAAGGTTGACTACTCCAACGCAACGAGCACATACCACTTGTTACCCACTACTTTTGGCTTTCAAGACTTTGAGCGAAAAGCCAAAATTCGTTCCTCTTCCCTTATGATTCCATGAACTTTGAAATGTCAGAATGCCGAAATGCACTCAATGTCCCAAGAAATGCGAGATCGATGGCCTTTTGGGATTTTCCCCGAAGCTTGACCCCTCCTTTTACTTCCCCCACACGTACCCTCTGATTGAGACTTGGGACCCACCTTTTTGGCGTTTCCCTTTTCACGATTTCTGGAGTTGCATTGACCATGCAACTCTACCTCTTGAGTCTCGAAACCCCAAAAACCCGATTGGTGCCCAACGTGATTGTTCCTTGACTTTTTGGGAAATTTCTTTTCCTTCTTCGGGATTTCACGAACCAGGAGTTTGAAACTCTCGATTCCAAGACCACAGCCTCCTATACTTCCCGAACTCTGGAAAGTCAAAATGTCGAAATCCCATGCCCAAGGCATGCCATGTTTCACGACTTCGGGACTTTCAATGCAAAGGGTTCTGGTACCTTGTCATCGAGATTCTCGGTATGTCGAACCCCAAATTACCAAAATTCTAAAATTCCACACCTGATAATCCCTTTCGTGATACTGGAATTTGAGTGACCAAGGATTTTGGCCTACACTCCAAACATGCGAATCCCGAATCCCCGAAATGATCTGACGGCTCAAACAGACCACGATCAATAGTCCACGTTAATTCTTGATGACAAGGTGGTTGATTCGTCCAACTCCTAACCACCTTGCAGTTCCTCTATATCATACAGTCCTCGTGACTTTGTGAGTTCTCCATAGAGAATTATGATGACCAGATGCACTCCTCAATGACTTTTGTCCCAAACGACTTGGCGTTCTACCTGCTGAACTTAACTTCTACGAGATGATTTCAATCTCTGTCTCCCTTTGAGCACTTCAAAGGTGTTATCCTTCCTGAGCTTTCACTTGTAAACTCAAGTTTCTAAAAGGATCCCTGCTCACACTCCTTGTAGAAAACCTTCAAATAGCCCCTGGTTATTTGAATCTCCGACCTTGTGCACTCCTTACAACAGTGGTCCTTCAACCTTCTTCCTAGATTTATAAAATCCAAGGATTCAACTGGCCTGTGCACACCTTGCATGGCTCTATGCTTCACCTACACTTCAGCTAGTATGAGAACAACGATATCTCTTCTGAGCTTTCTGAGATAAAACTCAGACCCTTGTCAACGCACACCTTGTAGATGTTCACTGCACTCCTTGTAGGAATTCTCAGGAAGAGAAACAATTGAAGCTCATTCTTCTCCTCTCTCAGACTTCATACATTCACCATAAAATTATACACACAATGCATAACAGAGAAACAAATCAACTGTAAACATACCATTCAACAAATGTAAATAGGAATCATCATAACACCATAAAAGTTGAGTCAAAGCTTCATATATTAACTCAAGTGCTCATGTACATGGATTCTTCTCTACAAATCTCTGCTACAGCTCTACAACTTATGAATTATGAATGCTCATCCAAAAGATTACAATGATACAAGGGTGAGGGTGTCTATATCCATTTTCCCTCCTATGCTTCTAAACTGTCTAATCTAACATTCATACCTACCTACTTTACATTAACAAACTTAAATGCCTAATACATATGGCAGATGAGAGTAATCTCTCTAGATCTGTTCATATCTCTAAGATATAAATGCAAGTACACCTTTTCCTAGCTATTACATTAATACTTCAAATTTCAAAATTTAAAACATTTTCATAAAAATGTGCTCCTTTTTCCCATCTGCGCATCCAGTTGTTCCTTTGGCTAGGCACGTGCTTCAGCTTTGGATTTGTATGATGCCCCTACATCATACTCCCTTGCTTGAAAAATTTCATGATATCTTGCACGGTCTGTCCATGCCTATGAATTGTTGCTTCATCCTCCCAACTAGCATCTTCAACTGGATGTCCCTTCCATTTGACCAAGTATTCAAAATACTCTTTTCTCCTGGTCTTTTTACTGACCCTTTTGTCAATTATGCTTTCCATCTGTGGCTCTATAGCTATAGGCATTTGTTTTTTCCATTGAACCTCTTTATGTTCCTCCTTTTCTTCTGCTTCTTCAGCTCTGTAAGGGTACACATCTGCAACATCGAATATCGATGAGATTCCGACCCCATTGGGTAATTTGATCTCATATGCATTTGCCCCAAATTTCCTTATGACTTTGCAGGGTCCAATGTTTTTCATCTTCAGCTTATTATATGTTCCCCTTGGGAACCTTTCCTTCCTCAGATGCACAAGAATCAGATCACCAAATTCAAATTGGAGTTCTCGCCTGTATTGATTTGCTCTCCACTTGTATTCTTGACTTGAACTCTACAATCGCTTCTTAATTTGGTTGCATTCTATATATAATTGGGAATGGACTCTGCCCTGTGCTTCTATTAAGTGAATAATTGTAAGCGAATTCTGCCTGTGGCAGAATGTGATCCCAATGAATGTGGTGTTCAGTCACTAATCTTCTTAACAAATCTCCCAATCTCCTGTTCACAACTTTTGTTTGTCCATCCATCTGAGGATGATATGCTGAACTAAAAGACAAACTTGTCCCCAACTTATTCCATAAGATCCTCTAGAAATTCCCTATGAACTTGTTATCTCAATTAGAAATGATACTCTTTGGCAAGCCATGAAGTCTGACGACTTCCTTGAAAAGCAGGTTCGCAATATGAGTTGCGCCACTAGTTTTCTAGCATGGTATGAAATGTGCCATTTTTGAAAATCTGTTGACTACCACAAAGATCAAATCATATTCTCTTTGTGTCCTTGGCAGTCCCAATATGAAATCCATGCTCATTGCATCCCATAGCCTTTCAGGTATGGGTAATGGTTGGTATAACCCTATGTTCTACCTTTTTCCTTTCGTGTGCTGGCAAATTCTACACCTGTCCACAAATTTCTTCACATCTGTTCTCATCCCTGGCCAAAAATATGAGCCATTCAACTTTGAGAACGTCTTGTCATGAACGAAATTTCCAACCAATCCTCCACTGTGTTTTTCCTTCAGCAAATTCTCCCTCATAGAGCATTTCAGAATACATAGTTGATTTCCCCTGAACAATAATCCATCCTGGATCATGTATTCAATCCATTGGCTTCTGTCCTTGAGAATTGGATTCTCAGATGCCCCATATGCCTCTTTAAAATCTGGGTCATCCCTGTACATTTCTTTGAGGTTATCAAAACCCAAAGTCTTGACTCTGAATTCCTACATAAGCAAACATTTCCTACTCAAAGCATCAGCAACTTTGCTAGCAGTTCCAGAAATATGCTTAGTCACAAAAGTAAAATTATGCATGAATTCAACCCATTTAGCATGGTTTTGGTTCAACTTCTCCTATCAAGTCACGAATTGCAAAGTGTGATTATTGTTGTACAAAACAAACTCCTTGGGAACCAAANAGGTTCGCAATATGAGTTGCGCCACTAGTTTTCTAGCATGGTATGAAATGTGCCATTTTTGAAAATATGTTGACTACCACAAAGATCAAATCATATTCTCTTTGTGTCCTTGGCAGTCCCAATATGAAATCCATGCTCATTGCATCCCATAGCCTTTCAGGTATGGGTAATGGTTGGTATAACCCTATGTTCTACCTTTTTCCTTTCGTGTGCTGGCAAATTCTACACCCGTCCACAAATTTCTTCACATCTGTTCTCATCCCTGGCCAAAAATATGAGCCATTCAACTTTGAGAATGTCTTGTCATGAACGAAATTTCCAACCAATCCTCCACTGTGTTTTTCCTTCAGCAAATTCTCCCTCATAGAGCATTTCAGAATACATAGTTGATTTCCCCTGAACAATAATCCATCCTGGATCATGTATTCAATCCATTGGCTTCTGTCCTTGAGAATTGGATTCTCAGATGCCTCATATGCCTCTTTAAAATCTGGGTCATCCCTGTACATTTCTTTGAGGTTATCAAAACCCAAAGTCTTGACTCTGAATTCCTACATAAGCAAACATTTCCTGCTCAAAGCATCAGCAACTTTGTTAGCATTTCCAAAAATATGCTTAATCACAAAAGTAAAATTATGCATGAATTCAGCCCATTTAGCGTGCTTTTGGTTCAACTTCTCCTATCAAGTCACGAATTGCAAAGTGTGATTATTGTTGTACAAAACAAACTCCTTGGGAACCAAATAGTGTCTCCATTTCTTCAATGCTTGTATGACGGCATAGAATTCTTTGTCATATGTGGAGTACTTAATCTTCATTTCATTCAATTTTTCACTGAAATATGCGACTGACCTATTGTCTTGGCTCAAGACCGCTCCAATTTCAAACCACTCACATCACACCTGACCTGGAATGTCTTGCTGAAAACCATAACTGGTTGCTCAGTGATCTTCTTCTTCAGCAGGTTGAAACCCTTCTCTGCTTCCTCCGTCCAGTGAAAAGATTTATGTCATTTCTTAACCATATCCATCATTGGTGCACTAATTCCACTGAAGTTTTGGATTAATTTCCTATAGAAGCTAGATAAACCATGGAAGCTTCGAACTTCAAACACGCTCTTTGGTGATGGCCAATTCTTAATCACCTTTATCTTTTCTGGATCCATTTTTAATTCATTTGCAGAGATAACAAAACCCAACTAAATGAGTTATGTCCTCATAAATAACAATTTATTCATATTAATCAGCAATTTCTCCTGCTGTAATATCCTCATTACTCCAACTAAATGCTTTAAGTGTTCTGCTTCTGTCTTGCTGAAGATTAATATATCATCCATATATACAATGACAAATTTCCCTATGAAATACTTCAGGACTTCATTCATCAACCTCATGAAAGTACTGGGCGCATTCGTTAATCCAAATGGCATGACAATCCATTAATACAGCCCCTCATTCGTCTTGAATGTTGTCTTCCATTCATCACCTTCTCTCATCTGAATTTGATGATACCCACTTTTCAAATCAATCTTTGAAAAAAACTTTGCTCCACTCAAGCAATCCATCAAGTCGTTCATCCTTGGCAATGGAAACCTATATCTGATGGTAATCTTATTGATTTACCTTGAGTCTGTACACATTCTCCAGCCTCCATCTTTATTTGGGCTGATCACTATTGGAACAACGCATGGACTCAAGCTTTCTCTAATCAATCCTTTGTCCATTAAGTCCTGGACCTGTCTCTTAATTTCTTCATTTTCCTGTGGTGTCAATCAATATGCTGCTTTTTTGACAAACTGGCTCCAGGTATAAGATCGATGTGATGACTTATACTCTTGATAGGTGGCAACAAACAAGGTAGTTCATCCACTACTATATTAGCAAAATCTCCCAGCAACTCCTGGATTTCTTCTGGTAAATCATTTATCCTTGTACTGGTCAAAACAATTCTAGGCTTTCTGACCACAATAAATTATGTGTCTTCCTTCTTCTTAACCTCATCAAGAAGTTCCTTCCCACTCATGAGAAGTATAGTGTTGCTTGTCTTTGTTTTCACCTCTTTATCCTTAATTGGTAGCAACATGTGAGTCCTACGATTTTTCTCCAGGGTGTACGTGTTCTTTCTCCCATCATGAACTATGTTTCTATCATATTGCCATGGTATACCTAGCAATAGATGAAAAACATCCATGGTAATGACATCACATAATATTTCATCTTTATATCCTATTTTAAATTCAACTAAACATTGTTTAGTGACATTTACCTGATGTCCTTTTTATAGCCATGAAACTCTATATGGGCTTGGATGTAAAACAGTCTCCAGCTCCAGCTTTTCTACCATCTCTGTAGATATGATATTTTCTATGCTACCACTGTCCACTATGACCTTTCATACACTGTCTTTATTTTTGCAGGCAGTCCGAAACATACTATTTCTTTGGGCTGGGTTCTCTGCTTCCTTCTCCAGCTTCAAAAGAACTTTCCTCATCATCAAAGATCTTCTGCCCTTAGCGTCTTCTGCCTCAACATTCCATCCTTGAGCTTCGGCAATGTGATTTTCACCACCATCTTTCTTCCTATCTGGACACTCATATGATTTATGTCCGATTTTTCCACAGACGAAACATTTCACTTCACCTCCTCTGCCTCTTCCTCTTCCTCTGGCTCGAGGAAAAGTATTCCTATAAGCATACTTCCTTCCTTGTGAGCTTGCTCCTCTTTCAGGTTGAGTTTGAGGTTTCTTTCCCTCTTCCTTAGGTCT
>JASDQU010306772.1:36326-48972 GCA_032191745.1 Picea mariana
GGAACTTTCTTCAAACCCCTTCCCCATGTGACCACAAATAGAAACCATGGGCTTAGCCCTTCCTTAGTGATTTTCTATCTTTGAAAACAAAAATTCATCAACTAGCCCCCATTTTACTTCGACCAAAGTCTCATGGGACCAAGGGCCACGACCAAGCGCTTAGCGGGAGGCGCTTGTCCAAAGTTTTAGGACATTAGGGCTCCAGGTCTTCTGGCTTCAATGGTTCACCTTAATCACACTTCATATTTTTCGAATGTCAAATTGGAGAATCTCCTTAATGAACCCTTCTTTGGATCTTTAGGGATCTGGAACTTCGGGCTTCGAAGTTTCTGCTTATGCCACATAACATTCCCTCCAAACACTGAACTGGAGAACTCCTAGAGAGGATCTTTGGAGCATCGCTACTCCAGTGCTCCAAAGCTTCGGACTTCAGAGGTTTTTATAGCAACATACTCCCTTATCCCCGAGTGTCGAATCTCCTAACTTCTGAAGTTGCATTAGAAACTATGAACTAGGGGTAATACATGGCAAACTTACGGAGATGACAAGTGGCCCATTCTACAGGTGACATGTGTCAAGTCATAATTGGCACCAAAGTTCTGTGAATATCATGAAACATGATGACATGTGGCCTACATGAGGTGGTTCCAAGTCACCCTCGATGACATCTGCATGGCACGTCACTCCGATGCTCCATGACTTTGGCTACTTTGGGCTTCGGAAGTTTCTTCTACCATAGACCTCAAAACTCCCAAACGTTGAACTAGAAGACTCTAAGTCTGTCACTTTCCAGAGCTTCATGACTTCGCGATTTGGGGGACTTCACCACATAACATTACAAATCTCCCAAACCGACTAAATTTCTAACTGTGCTTCTCCGGAGTTTCGGGACTATGGCACTTTGGGGCTTCGGGATTTGGAGGATTTTTCAACTCCATCCAACAATTCCTTTGAACATCAAACTTTCGAACAATCTCTAATCTGCAGACATATCTCCCCCAATCGTGAATGGTCTAGATTGACTACACGCTCTGGGACTTTGGAGAAAACTTCTCCAAGTGACATAAGGACTAAAACTCCTGAATTTAGAATACTTGATAATCTGTAGACACGTGTCCCAGACAATGGGCGGTCATGATTTTCTCCAGAGTTTGGGACTTTGGGAGATTTTTTTCCTAGAAACTTAAGGACTCGCTTATCTCAGAGTGTTGAACCTACAAATTGTCATGAGATCTATGCCTCACACTCGCCTGCGTGAAGATCTGACAGTTGGGAACTGATCTTCTCCACTATGCCTCACCTCCTGATATGTTCCTGATCCAATAGCCCATATCTGTCCTTGGATAAATCCAACGATCAAGTACTACTTCCAGAGATCTACAGTGTAGATTCACTCCGAGACTTCGTAGCTTCGAGGCTTTTACCTCCTTTTCATCAAATACTTAACATTTGTTGAAGCAAAGAAGTAGGAAGTACTCTAGTGCTTAACGAACCTGTACCTTCTCTAGATCCAATGGTTGCGAAGGATATGTCTTCTTCTGAACAAATCCAATGGTCTAAATCTAAACTTGATCCCATGGAGGAGATCGTTCCTGAATTCGAAAGGGACACTTGTGATCCTTCAATCACTTACTAAGGATCTCTGACGCTCTAGCATATGCGCAATATCTACATCTCCATTCCTCCTGAGCTTCACAACTTCAAGGTCCTAACTTTATCTCAACCATGAGATCTTGTCTAAAAGATCTGGCCCATTTTGACACGGTGTCTCAACTTGAAGCTTTGATACCAATATGTAACGTACCCATCCACCCACAGGTCGGGCACACTAACTTCAAGTCCCTTCTATGGACTTCTTCGACCCCTATTCTAAATTTAAATAACAAGGATGCGTTAAAGGTTCACATGCATTGATCAATATTGATGTTAAACATAAAATAAATGAAGCATACGACATTCACAACAATAACCAGCAAGCATGCATACTCTCAATATTGAATTCAACGATAAATAAATACACATTGGAATAAATCATACACAGATAAATGATAATTTAACAGAGAGCACTTATCTTTAATAAAAGAAGACACCAAATGGATGCAGACCAAGGACGTTCCACCCAATCATAGACAATGTTGTTCCAAGTCTCAAAAAAAATTCCACCCTCGAGCCAAGGCTATGAATCCACAAGGACAGTTCTAGAGTGTTACTTGGCTTCCCAAACCAGTCATCACTCAAACTCTCACAGGATTCCCATCACCCATAGCAATCCAAGTACCCAGCTCTCCTCTACCTAGCATGCACCACCCAAGATAATGGACCCTCTCCCTTCTCTGCCATGCAGCTCCTCAGATTATCCTTCTCCTTCTAGGGATTTAATGCAGCTGATCCAAAATCTCCATGTTGGCACTCTCAAGATTCACAGATGTGAGCAAAGTTGGATGCAGGCTAAAGCATCTCATACATGCAAAACTCAGATCATGGTTGGATTACACCAGCAATATCTACAGCCAATAATACCATGGCTTCTCTTCAGCAGTTTGTATTCCTTTCACAAGCCAATACATCAATGCATAAAGATGAATGGGTGAGAGAATGAATGGAGTGAAATCTCCATGAGAGGTATAACATTGATCAATGGAGTGCATATGCGATTGAATGAATGAGTGAGGAAACCAGTAGAATAATGATAACAAGGACAAGAGTGTGAGAGATAATGAGGGAACCAACGAATGAGAGAATCAACAAATTTGAGAACCCCCCCAATAGACCATGGACGGCTTTATGTAATTTGTGAGGATCAAGAACCTCATGGTCTTCCTCCAAGAATTTTACGTAACCAATTTCCTCCATTAGACAAATTGAGTGATTCAAAAATATAAATAAATTCTTATCCCCTCAAGCCCCCTCTCTTCTGGAATCATAGCCCCATATAACTCTATTCCTTTTCTATCTAGCAACCAGTGATGTTTTTTATATTAATAAGATCAGAACATTACATTTCCTAGGAAAACTGGTAACCTAATAATTGTTTGGGCACTCTGGCCTCTCAACAATTAAAAAAATACATTATTTAATATGGGGCTCAAAGAAGTATCCCAAGAAATTCACTGGAAAGCTATCAAAATAATAGTCTATTATCTCAAGGGTACCTCCCATCTTGGCATCAAATATTTTTGAAGCTCAGACTCATTAGTCTGCTTCACCGACTCCAAATGGGGAGGAAACAGTGATGATCAAAATTCCACTTTTGGCTACTTCTTTCTCTTCAATATTGGACCATTGGTTTGATCATGCAAGGAACAAAATGTAGTCTCCCTGTCGACTAGAAAAGTTGAGTATTGTGGCACCACTAATGCAATTACATAGGAAGTTTTGATTCTCTAGCTCTTGGGTGAACTTGGGTTTCCTATTCAAGCCTCGACTACTATCCATTGTGACAATTAGAATAAAATTTAGGTTTCCAACAATCATGTTGCACATAGAAAAATGAAGCATGTCAAACTTCATGCCCATTACTTGAGGCAATTAGTATAAGAGAAGGTTGTCACTCTTTTCTATTGTAAAATACTTGATTATATTGTTGATATTTTTTAAAACCCATTGCTTGAAGTCCAGTTTGTTAAGATATACAGTATTCTTAGGCATCATGAAGCCACATTTATAGGGGGTGTCCTAAAAACCTGATTCCACCTCTAGAATCTCCGGAAATATGTTCTAATGGGGGGGTGTTGGAACCTCAAGTTCTTATGGTTCATGCCACCTTTACTGGAGACATTTGATCTATCATTCGACAAGTAGTTGGAGATAGTATGTTGGGTAGTCGACTAAATAGTTGATTGGATGGTCGACTAAATAGTCGGTTCGATAATCGACTGGAATTTGGAGACATTCAAATTATGGATTGACCAAATAATCAATCAACTATGTTTTGGTCTACTGGATGATTGGGTCGACTTGGTAAGTTGACTAGCTAACAAAACAACACAAATTTACCAAAATCATTTCCAACCACCAATGGTTATATGTGAACAAGATCTTCCTGATTTCAAGGAAATTGGTTTGATCTTGAGACTATAAATAAAGGCACCTATGGGTCGATATAAAAACATGGTGAATTGTGTATTCAACAATTCATTGTGATGTTTTGATCACAATTCTATGTGCTTAAGTGCTAAAATAGTGTCTTTAGACACCTCCAATTTTATTTGATTATGTAGATTTTGTTATTCTTCCCTTCAATGTTACACCCAATCCCCAAAATATATCTTCTTAAAGGTATTAAACATTGATTTAAATATTATATCATATAAGAACAATATTGAAGACATCTATCATAATTTTACAACAACCCTATCTACCTCCATAAAAAAAAAAATCTATCAATGTGTTGTGTAAACAGAAGAATAGACTTTCCAACCCTTGGTATGATAATGAGTGTAAACTTGTTATTAAAGCCATTAGGTATGCCTCTATCTATTCCTTGAAATGTGATAAAATTAATAGATACAAAGCCTTAATTAAAAGGAAAAAATGCACTACATAAATAGAAAGTAAGAGAATAATTTGCATCTATCTAAGCTAGATCCAAAGAAATTTTGGAGGCAAATTTTGAATTTTAAAACTAAAGAAAATTATATGATTCCCTTGAGAGATTGGAATACCCACCTTAAAAATCTTTACGAATCCCCTAATTTCCTAGACAAGATTCCAAAAGTTTCTATCGAGGATGAATTTTTTCTATAGAAGACATGAAGTTTTGGGTTAAGCGACTCACAAGAGGAAAATATAAGGACATTGAATGCTACCAAGCTAAAATATTAAAAATTAGAGGACCTATTATGACCCCTCACATACATAAGCTCTTGAATTTAACAATCAATAAAGGATTCCCTAAACTCTAGACTCAAAGCCTCATTATACCTATATTTAAAAGTTGGGATAAAAGAAATACCTTTAATTATAGGACCATTATGATTATCCCCATTTTGGCCAAGTTATATGGAAGTATTTTGGAAAACAAGATAACCATATTGCTAGAAATCCATGGAAAAATAGATAAAATCCAGAATGGTTTAAGAGGTTATCATTCAGCCGTGGACCACCTTTTCATGCTGAGGATCATTGCAGAGGAGTGTCACAACAATAAAATCAATCTCCTTTTTTGTTTCATTGACTTTAGGAAATATTTTTACATTGTTCCTACGACTAACCTTTGGAATAGGTTAGAAGAGCTAAAAGTTCCCTCCAAGATGAGAGTTGTTGCGATAAGGTTATATGAGAATGTTATTGTCGAGTTTAGGAGCATTGAGGGTTCATCAGAAAAACTTAACTCCAATATAGAAGTCAAGCAAGGTTTTCTCCCTTCCTATACCCTTTTTGGCATATATATTGACAAGTTAAAAGATTGTCTTTCAAGCTACAGATTGTGTTGGACCAACTCTTGCTAGTATAGTCATAATCCTTCTTCTCTCTATCGATGATATTGTTCTTATGTTAAGGAATCGATATGACCTCAATAAGCATCTTATAATCCTAAAGAAAATCTTCTATAGTACATGAATGACTATGAACACGAATAAAATGAAGGTTATGATAAATAAATCCAACAAGATCACCTATGACACTTTCATATATGACAACAATATCTTGAAGGAAGTTCCTTCGTACAAGTATCTTGGAATTGATATAAATCACAAGTTCAATTGGGACTATAGAATTGAGAAAAGGATGAATGGAGGGTGGAAATATTATTATGGGCTTGAAAATAATTATAAATTAGTAGACCTTCAACTTTGGGATAAAAAAAATATCCTTTTTGAGACTCTTGTCACTCCTATTAGTTTATATGGATGTGAATTTTGGGGATGTAGTTGATCCATATTATTTTGAGAATGACATGAAGGAAGAAATACAATAGAGGTGTAGCAAGGAAATACATATCTATATTGAAAGGAGCACAGTAACATAGTAAAACTCAGATTCTATTAATGATTGTATGGAATACAAAAGACTATAAAATGCAAAGAACACAAGCTAGCTAGAATGGTGGCAGCTTATCTCTAAAGAGTGATGTGTCATTTACACTCATTCAAAAGAATTTTATTACAATGAAGCTCCAAAGGCCCTTTTTAAAATAAAGCATGAATACGAAAACCATAAACATCCAAAACCCCAACCCCGAAAGATGAAATTCCAAAAGGTTTGTGGCCCTGATAGGGGTAGTTGATACGTCAACTTCCTTAGGGCATAACGTTTGCATAAAATCTCCATTTGGGGAAATTGATTCCTCATTTAAAAGGTATAGTTGAGGATTACACATTTTGAATGGCCCAGTACATACCAATAGGGATCTATTGGGAACTACCATGTCAAAACAAATGTTGTTTAAGGCCTCAAAACAACCCTAAGAGTTTGGGACTAGAAAAATTGTAGACAAAATTCTAAGATGGAAACTATAATTTGAGCCAGTGGAATAGGTGGGAAGCTACCAATGTCCACCTGGATCAGTACTCCCCAGTTAGGAATCAAGGGTATCCATTATGTCAAGTTTATCCCTTACAACCATTATGTATATGCAAAGTGCTTACAACCATTATGTATATGCAACAACTTCGCCAAGCCCTCCTTGTCCAACCCTTTGCTCAAATAATCCACACAAAATGATGATGCTTCAATGATAAATCTCCCTTATGAGATCATAAGTTTGATGCCTTCAATGTCTCTCCTTCCTTATGAGATCATAAGTTAGGTGATTCTCAATTTCTCTATCTTCCCTTTCACCATGAGAAGGCCTCCTTATATAAGCTTGTAAAGACTCAACCACCTTAGAGATTCTTGGGATAGGTTGAGGATACTTATCCATCAGTTGTGGATCCTCCCTAAGATGTCTCCTTGACCTCAGATTCGAATCCAACCGACTCCAGAGATGAGGAGGATTTATCCCTGATTTTCCTCAACAACCCAAAATTTGTTGAAACAGACCAGCGCTCCCCCAAAAGGGTGCACAGAGCATTGCAACGCTCCCCCAAAGAAGGATAGGGAGAGTTGGCACTACCTAATAGTGGGTAGGGGAGTGCTTCCCTCCAAAATCCATTTTTAAGTGGTCTATTCCATGGTAAAGGTTGTGTACTCTTAATCAAATGTTTTCTCCTTTGAAGGTGTCTTAAGTGTACCTGTGATGTCGTTAGAGACATGACATAGGAATGATGACAGTATGATGTTTGTGACACTTGTGGCCAAAATACGACACGTGTGACACTAGTCATGAAAACAATAGGTCATCATTGAAGTGATTAATTTTGATGTGTAATAGATTTCCCCCCAAAGTGCGAAGTTAGAAGATGAGAATTGATGACTCAAGTAATTTGTAGACTTTTTCGAGCAAGGGTATGGACTCGAAGAACTTGGCAGAAGCTGCACAAAACCATCAAACAAATATTATGACATGTTTCAAACCCAAGGCAGGCATACCTATGCTTGGGTGATAAAGACTTACAAGGTATGGCCGCCATAAGATACATTGTGGATCCATAATTATATTAACAAAGAGTATAGCCACCGAAGATACAATGTGGATCTATACTTCCATGAGATGAATTGATCGTAGCCATGAAAAATACACAGTGGATCTATGAAATGACAATCCATAGCCACAGACCAATACAAAGTGGTTCTATGTAACAGTATATGAGTCAATATTCAAGAGAAAATCCGTCGCAACCTGGGTAAAGTACATATCAAAGTGATCACTCAACCTAGGGTCTTATTACTGATCCCAATGCAGTATGAGTCTAACCATGTGAATAGATGTCCTGATGTTGAACATGGAAGAAACAACTTGATTATCGGTCAACGAGGTAAACCTTTAACAAGTGCAAGGGAAATCACCATTGATGTCAATGATTCCCAAGGTACCCTAGTACATTCCAGCAAATATGAATAGATGAGATAAATTCAAACATTCGTGGAATCACCCGATCAAGGGTCAATGATGTAAACCCATTGTCAAAAGTGAGGAGGCCCGCTATTGAGGCATGCAGGTCCCAAGGTACTAAATGGTTTCTAAGTATAGTTCATGGATAATGTGTTGAGGTCGACAAGAATAGACTCATCGCAGGAGAGCCTTGATGTATCCCCTATCAACGACATGAAACTGACACAGAGATTTAAATTGGTAGATCAAATGAACATGGACTAACATGGGTATTGAAACAGGATATTTGTGATGGTTGAGTCTTGAGGGAGATAATTCCCTTGAACACTGAGGCACAACAATAGAAACATGACATGGACCAAAACATGATGATGCAATGGATATGGTGACTTTTGTCAGGTGACCCAAAGGAGTAATAAAAATCAGAGGATTGGTTCAATGTAGAGGTTCAGTGGGTTAAAATGTGTGCAAAGAGAAAGTGTTGTGTTCAAGGGCGAGTGTAAGAGTTACTTGTAGTGTTCTCAAAAAACTGCTTGGCTTGCTTCTTTCAATTTTTTCCCCCATCCAAATAGATGCATACCTCTTTTTGATTTAACAAGCTTGAGGAGGGTAACACATGCTTGATATAACTCACCTTTGGTAAGTCCCTCTTTCTTTGTTTAACGAACTAGAAGAAGTAAGGGTTCATTCCCGTATGGGCCCTTCAATGTATGATTGTTTAACGAGTCCAAAGAAGGTAAACTCGGTCATTTTTCATGTTTAGAGAGTCTGAAAAGAACTTAAATATGACTCCAGGGTTGTCCTTTTTCATAATTTTAGTCTCACAAGGCCAAAAAATAGATAAACTACCACTCGAAAGACTTCCTTTCAAACCTTTTAACGAGTGCGAAAGGAAGCAGGATCACTCAACAATCTTTTCATGTTTAAAGAGTCTGAAAATATCTTTAAAGAAGACTCCAGGGGATTCCTTTTTCGTATATCCATGAGAGCCCGAAAAGAGATATTAAAGGTTGCTTGGTTACATTCTCATCTTTTTACGAGTGCAAGAAAGAATAAAGACTAAGCTTGGTACTCTTCCCCCAGCTTGAGAGCTAGTGGTTTAACTCTAGAATGATCATCAATGGTTGGAGACATGCGCCCCAAGCTTCAATTCATTCACCGACTTTGAGGTTGTCACCGATTTATGTACTAGATGGAGAAAAAGGATAAGGGTGGATGAAATGAAGGTTCAAAAACAAGACCTAACGAAAGACTCGACTTGGAGGGAGAGGTGATTGTTTCATTTTTTAACGAGCTTGTCACAATAAAATAATTATGCTCGAGGCCTCGGGTTGAATCCCCAAATTTTTGTTTCATTTTTTAACAAGCTTGCGAAAGAGAAAAAAAAACTATGCTCGTAACCTCTATTTCATTTTTTAATGAGCTTGCGACAGAGAAGAAAACTATGCTCGTAACCTCTGTTTCAGTTTTTAACGAGCTTGTCACAGAGAGGAAAACTATACTCATAGCTTCTGTGTCATTTTTTAACGAGCTTGCCACAGAGAAGAGAAACTATGCTTGTAGCCTCTGTTTCATTTTTTAACAAGCTTTCCAAAGAGAGGAAAACTATGCTCGTGGGCTCTTCTTGATCATGGCATCCAAGAGGATAATGCTCTAAAAGGACACCATGTCAAGGGACAAAACTCGGTCATGGCTTCCAAGAGATCTTCACTGGATGGAAGAAGAATGCTCTAGAAGGAACACATGTCGAGAGTCATGGGAGACATTGCCACATAATTGAACCATGGCAGGGGTGATACCGAATTCATATAAGAACCATTGAGGGAGGTCATTGGGTTGATGGTCAAGTCAGGGCCAACAAACGAAAGTTGATCAATAGTCACCATTATTCCATCGTGTGGGAAAGATATCACATGAAAAAGAGTGGATACAATAGCTTTCATGGCATAGACATAATCTCTCCCAAGGAGTAAATCAAAATCCAAGGGCTCTTGGACTACCATAACATCAATAAAGATAGTTTTCCCTCCCAAATTTATGGGAATCTGGGGAAGGATCCCTAAAGGGTGACTGGTTCGTCTGTTAAAATAAAACAGAGTCTCGGTAACCGACACAAGCTGAGGATAACCCAAATATTGCCAAGAAATAGAGGACAAAATCCTAACAGATGAACCTTCATCTATCAATGTCTAAGGAACGACCCATCCACAAACCTGTGCTGTAATATTGAAAGGAATGTGGGAGGGAAGACAAGCTCCAGTTAGTGCACCCCAACAAAAAAAGATGGCCTCATTACTTGGAGGGGGTTTCGTGGGAGAAGGAGGAATTCCCCCCAGTACGTTAGATTTTGTATCAACGAGAAAAATGTGGGAATAACTAGGTTTACTCTCTAGCAGGAGAGTAGGATCAACTGATAATGACATCAAATTGACCACTTGGGTTTTATTCTCCAAGGGGAGAATGGGGTTGACAAGTGGAAAAATATCGACCGCTTGAGTTCCACTCTCTAATGAGAGAGAGAGATCGACTTAAGATGGGATCATATCAACCACTTTGTCAACTAGTTCTATGAAGGACGTGACCAAATTGAAGACATGATCAACCAGACTGATCGATGAAGGGACTAGAGAAACCACTTTATCACTCATCAGACGAGAAGTGGGATTGACCACATTGGCACTCTTCAGATGAAGGGTGGGACTGACCAAGGATGGGACTAGATCGGTCACTTGGGTTTCACTTTTCAGATGAAAAGTGAGGCTACTCAATGACAGAATTGGATCAGGTACTTTGGTTAGGGGTTCAATCGAGGATGAAACTAGATTGACCACCTGATCAACCGGACTGACCAAGGATGGAACCAGATTGACCATTCCATAAACTAACAATGGGTTGGGGGAAATCTTACGATAACCAGTTGGGAGTTGAATATTTTACAAAAGAGAAGAAGCCTCATCCACATGAGGACAAAGTTGAGAATAATGATCACCTTCACAAAACATACAAGAAAATTTGATAGTTGTCTTCTTCTTACCAACCTTAATGTCACTAGTTGATGGGGCATCACCAACATGTCTAGCAAGGGCTGGTGATGTGGAAGACCACATTTCTAAGACCTTGGGAAGACTAGGGAAATCCATTAGAAAGTGGTCACCCTTAAAAATACTTCAAGGGAATTGGGGTTTCAGATTCTTCATTTCAATCTTGTCAATCTCATCAACACTCCCAGTACTATTAACAGTAGCTGGTTGCTTGGATCCAACATCTGATATGGTTGGAGGCTTGGTCCCTTTCTAGTTCTTCTTCTTCTCTTTATGTTTCTTCTTCTTCTTATCAATTTGTCTACTTGTTTGAGAGATTTCACTAGGCAAAGAAGGAGAAATGGAAGGATACTTGATGGGAGAAGAAATAGAAAGGTAGACATGAGGTTGATGTGTGGGTGGTGTGCTTACATCTGAAGCACCTGCATTCGATATAACCAGAGTGGAAAACAACCATACCGGTAAACCAATTGTGAGACATGGAAGGCTCAAAGTAGCGATGTAAGGAGGACCAACGTTCTTGTAAGAAGGGAAAACAAAGGGTTCCCCTGGCAAAGGGGTTCCTTCATTGGTCATTCCAGAAACTGACACCATAAAAATAAAGATCCACCTTAGATTATTCTAGGGAGAACAAACATCACACGCTAAAAATATAGTAAGAAATCAAGAAAAAAAAACCTTCTCACAATGAGTACACTAGTTGGTGATGAAATCCAACATCATGGGAACAAAGTAAAAGGGGTTGAGATAGAGCAGGTGGAAAAGTTATGTTAATGACCTACTTAATGGACTTACACCCTGGTGCAAGTTCCCACACATAATCATGGGTATACCCTCCAAGGAGCCCAAGTGAGTCTGGCCAACGTCAATTCCAGGTACTGTGAAGACTTTCCCCTCCCCAGTCACCTTTTGTAAAGACCCTAAAGAGATAGGCCACTAAGGTTACCAACTACAACAGTAATGCCTGGGGGAACAGTCGACAGTCTAATCCACGTGTAAGGGTAGGGTACCTGGACCAAAATCAACTTGAAAGGATTCCAGTCATCATTGTAGGTATACCTTCAATTTACCCTCATAATACACACCATCTCCACACCAAGAACAACAAAGCAGGGTGAGTAACTCTACAAGTCTTAATGCAACCTCAGGTTTGACCCTTGTGTGAGAAGGGCTTCCCAGGACAAAATGTAGCAATTGGATTTCACCGCTCCCTAACACAATATCCTATGTTTTTTTTCATCTTTGGAAATTTATATTTCACACTTATTCCAAATCCTTACAACTAATCTAATGTAGGTTTTCTACCAGAAAATGTAAAAATGTCTAATCAATTTTCAGTTTAGTGCTTGATTTTTAAGGCTGTTATTACTCAAAAGGAAAATGGTGTGGACAATATGGTGTTTTGACCGACTCAAAATTTATGCAAAGAGATGAATATGAAATATTTTCATTCTGATGAAAGATATTCTACAAGAAGGAGAAAACATTCAGCACTCCAGATGCACAATGTCCCAAAATGCCAAAAAAACATGCAATTCCGCTACTTCAAATGAAAGCTAGTTTTACTACCCAAAAGAAAGAATGAATTTATCTTCTTTGTTTGATTATGATGTATACAAAAATTAAATACAAAACCTTCAATTCTCCACTACTTTCAATCAGGAGACAA
>JASDQU010306772.1:67101-94163 GCA_032191745.1 Picea mariana
TCAGCCAATCCTTCTCCTTTCAAGTGGAAAATTTTCTTTCTGGCATCTCTGAGTTGTCTGATCATCCTATTGAAGGTAGGGTTATCAGGTGGAGTGGTGATGTGTATGATTTCAACATGATTCTCAACATTCTCACCTTTACCCTTATCTTTCTTCTTGATGGGATATTTTTTTATGGCTTCTTGTTCAACAGTTTGCTTCTGGGATGATGACCTGGTGAAGGGCCTCCTAGCTCTAGTCACAACTGCTACAGTAGGTGAGGGAAAGTGTAATTTTCTCCCTTTTTTTACTGCGGTTTTAGTTGAGGGAACTTCTTCTAGTTCTGGAGCTAGATGGGGTGAAAGTTCCCTTTGTGGGGAGTGATGAGCCCCCCCTTATTCTTCTTCAACTTCCTTAGCAGCCTCCTTATCTTTGGGAAAAAAAATTCCCTTTCTCTTTTTGCCTGTTTCTGTGTGGGAAGAACTATCAGTTGGCAAAGGGCTCTGCACCTTGGATTGAGGAGTAAGGTCTACATTTAGTTGTAGATTTGTAGAGGAAATGAATTACTCTCGAGCTATGTTTATTTTCTTCAATTCCTCCATTGCAAGCATCCTAATCATCCCTGAGTGGAAAAAACTTATGTCCATAGCCTTGGACTTGGATTGGACCCTATCAACCATTTTCTCCATACTCCTAAACAAATAGAAAGAAATGTTCATTAATTCCTTGCCTATGAAGTGCAACAAAATTCTAATGTGATATCAGTAGATCATATTGAATTTTCCCTCATAGGTAAAATATCTTTGAATCACCTTTAACATCTTTTCAAATCCCTCAACCAAATGGCTCCTAGGAACTCCCTTAGATAGTTTATCTCCCTGATTTTCTAGTTTGAGGAACTCTTAAAGAAGATTGAATTAAGAGTCATGAATTTAAACCACCTTTCACCAGTGTTGGGTATCTTAGTGGCTGTTGCAATGGTAGCTTCTAATACTTCCAGTTCAAGGGTTCCCACCTTGGTTTTAGTTCCATCAAAGTTTAAGGCAAACTCCTTGTCTACCTCAGGGTGTCCCCTCTGCATATTCTGACAAAAATTTAGACAACCAACCCTCTGGAAGACCTCTCTGATCAAAGTTTCAACATCAAACAAGTGCATATTAAAAGGCTCAATCTCAACTACACTCCCACCCTTGTGATACTTATTTTTTTGAGGTGTATCCATTTTATATAAACATGATAAAAACACTACAATTATCTGAGAGGTATGAGAGGCCAAACAAGGACTGAGGTTTTTAGGGTTTGAATGATGGTCTTTTAAAATTTGGCTTCTTTAAGGCTTCATGGTTTTCCTTCAATTTGAATTTCGAGCTAATGAAAGAGAAATAATATGGCTTAAGAAAAGGAAGAAAAATCTTCAGGGAAAAGGATATGCAAGGAAGCAACAACTGTCAAGGTTTTTAAGCTAACATTTAACCACCATGCAAGGTCATCATAACTTTAATCAGCAAGGCTCTTAAAATTTTCAATGTAAACAGACTTAAAATTTGGAATATCAATTGAAATTGTAAAGGAAAAGATTTGATCCAAGTTATATGATCAGAGGATAGCAATGTTGAGTTTTATGCATAGGTTTGCAATGCTAGAATAGGGGATCTGTAGCGCGATTCATAGAAGATTTTGTACTGTAACAGCCAGGGCCAAGAAACATTATAGGAACAATGGCTCTAACAAAAAGATTTGCTCAATTGTGATAGAATAGGCTAACAATATTGTATATAGATGAGAATTTAGTGATAGTATAGGTAAAGGGGTCGGCTAGTAAAGGGAACCAAAATTCACAGCTCCAGGTGCTACGAAAATTGAGTAGAACCTTAAATTGATCTTCAACATAGCTCAAACAACTTGAGGAGTACCTCGACACCATGGCTTGACTATAGATGTTCTTCAAATATCGTGAAACTACCTGCAACCATTCTAACCTTCCATTCCCCTTTGTTATCCACTCTTTAGTAGAATCTGCAACTCCTGTCTGGACTAGAAATTTCTGCATCCCCAAACTAGGAGAAGAATTCAAATATTTGATAAAAGAGTTAGATAGATTTAATGACCAAATCTCAATTATTTATTTTTAAAACATGAATGTTGAAAATAATTAGATCGACTGACACCAACTTCATAAATGAAATAATGATAAAAGAGGAAAGGTGTACTCAATATGCGCTAAGAAAAATCCTAATGAGTTGGCAGTTTACTAGAAGGAGTTTGATTTGACCTTCTAATAGGTAGAGGGATAGAGTGGAGAGGTTTAAGAGCATAGTGGAGGTAGTGACATGTTAGACTAGTGGTGGCATTGGGATGACAGTGATGGTTTTCTAACCATGAAATGAACCAAGGGTATAAACCAAAGAAAATGAGCCAAGGGTATAAACCATAGGTATGGGTCAAATGCATGGGCCAACATTCAACCTTACATTTATTTTGAACTAACACCTAAGAAAACCATAAGGATAAAATCAAAAGAAAAACTTAACAAAGACTAATGGATAAAAAATTAAAAACCTAAGGATGAATTTTACCCATGACAACTTCATGTGATAATAGAAGAGACCTTCTTTAGACTTGAAGGTTGTCTTCCATACATTAATTTTCTCAATCAACACCTAGTGATAGCCTGACTTCAGATCAATATAACTAAAACAATTGTCTCCCTTGAGATGATAGAGAACATCATCAATCTAGGATATTTGCTATCGGTTCTTGACTGTGATCTTGTTCAGGTATTTGTAATCAATACGAAGTTTCCATGTCTCATCCTTCTTTTGTACCGGATCAATTGGGCTCTCACAAGGTGAAGATCTATTGTGGGTGGGAATCCCTCCTATGGACTTATGATTTAAGGGATCTAATCATGCATGCAGAAAATGACCATTTCAAAGGCTTCTACTCTTTCCTATTCTCCCAACACAAAAACCCCACATTCATGCAATACAAAGGTGTAAATGAGATTCAATAACTCTACCTTAAGTCCTTCGTTTGATGACAATCCCTTTGCTTTCACTTGCTCTTTGATTGCAACCATCCTCCCAAAGCTTACTTGCATTCACACATGAACAATCAAAAAGATGCGAACATGCATTTCATATACTAATTGTTGGGTTAGTTGTGACAATATCATAAAATAAATATTCAACTTGAACACATGGTATGGTGGGACAGCAAAAGTATTATGTTTGTATTAATCTTCACAAGAGTAAACTTATAATATGTGATTGGCACTACTCCTCGAAACTGGTCATGGGATCCTTTTAAAATCTCCTCCAACTGCTTTTCTTTATACTTCTCTTTGCACAAGGATGGATAAAGGTTGGGACAAAGGGGAATGCTCAATTGGGTATAGTCTCTTTACTATGATTTTCCTCTTTTCAAATGGGACCCTTACCCCTTATTTTATAGGCTAGAAGGAGCTAGGTATTTGGTCGAATGACCGGCCATGCATGGCTGAAAGGTTTAGTTAACTTCCCCAAAGCTGTGTGTTTAGTCAAAAACTTTCCTTTTTTCGTGCTTTTGTAGGTACATATGGGATGTAGTGAGGCATCTAGCATGCACACTCGTGCAGTAGTGGAGTAGGGCACATGGGCCTTTAAAAAGGGTGTTTTTAACAAGAGGTGTTCAGTACTGGCTTGGAAAAGAAGGAATATGAGATGGCCTGATGTCAGGTAAGCATGTCTGGTGAAAATTAGGGTTATAACAAATGCCCCCTAATGTGTGAGGTCATAAGAGCATCTGATGTCCGAAATACATTATCAATCTTTATCAACGTACCAAACGAGTGAGCCCAGGGACTAGAATTCGGGAGGTGCCATCTATAAAATAACAATTATCTCATCGAGGTGGGCATACCCATGCTCGAGATGAAACAAAATCATGGCTACCAATCAAATAAACTATAGATCCATGTCATATAACTATATAAAGTGTATTTGTGAGCAGTACATAGTGGATCTACATCTCAAAATCAAAAAGATATACATGTATAGTATCCATCTTCTAGAAGTTGACAAGGCATGATGACTAGAGATGAGGTCTTCAGAGCTTGAGAAACAACTTCAAAATCTTCAAAACTTGGGTAGGAGTGTAATATGAGTGTACGAATTCACTACCCAGAGGTCTTCGACAGCTCGTCAGTCATGGACTAGAGAATCTTGATGATCAGATTGAAGGCTTCATTGATTTCGAGCAAAAACTTGATTGGACTTTCGAGATGGTCGGGCATGAGGGAAAGAGACAAACTGTAGAGGGGTCGACTCATGGCTTGGTAAAAACTTCCCTTGGACCATAGAACAACAAGTGATGAGACTTAGGAAACATGACATTTTGACATAAGTTCATGATGCAGGAGGCACCGCAAACTCTCCATATGTTTGGAAGAATAACCAAACGGAGGAGAGGAGGACACAACTCTATGTAGCAATAACAGCTTCCTAAGGTCATATTAAATCCCAGGGCTTGACGAACAAATGGAAGGATGTGATTTTTCCAAGGGCGACTCATTGTGCTGCCAATAAAAAGAAAATACTTTTCCCTTCCTCTTTTTGAGGTATATTTGATTTTTTTGTCTTTTTCAATAATTTTGGAAAGCTTGAAAAAGAATAAAATAATTCTACGTTACAAAGGAGGATAGAGTTTCACAAACATACTAGTTCCAAACGCACGGAACATAGGGATGCTCAGGGCAAAGGGACATATGCAAGAAAAGGACATTCGGGAAAAATACCCGAGGGGCCAAAGGTGTCAAGACGCAGAGGCAAAGTGCTAGAGGGATTGCGTATAACGCATGCTTCAGATGGTTCAGTTGAGAGCAACATGGAGCCAGCATTAGGCCAAAGACACAGGTATGCAAACACGGTTAACAAAACACACAATGGTAACGTCCTTTGATGTAATTTTAATGAGCTCGGAGAAGGTAAACTCGAAAGTTTTTCATATTTAGAGAGTCTGAAAAAACGTAAAAGGAGACTTCGCTGGGGTACCTTTTTCGAAGATAGTCTAGTTGGCTCGAAAAAGAGGTAAACTCGCACCGACCAGATGTCTATTCAAAACCATTTTAACGAGTGTGACAAAGACAAGGTCACTCGGCAATTTTTTCATTTTTAAGGAGTCTAAAAAAAGATTAACTATGGACTCCATCAAGAATGTTCTTCTAGACCATTTCAATGAGTGTGAAATAATAAGGTCACTTGTTGATCTTTTCAATTTTAGGGAGTATGAAAAGAGCTTAACTATGGACTACGTGGAGGTTCCTTTTTTCCTAAATTTAGTCCCTCAGGCCCGAAAAAGGATTAAAATTATACCTGAGAGTACTCTTCTAGAGAACCAAGGCTCCTAGAGTATACTTTTGTTCGTACAGTTGACCATCCAGACTGAAAAAGGGGTAAACTACCTATGGATAGATGTTCCTTCAAATTTCAGTTTAACGAGCATGAAAGACAACAAGATCGCTCAGCAATCATTTCATGTCTAGAGGGTCTGAAAAGAGCTCAAAAGAAGACTTGTTAGGTTTTGGGAGTCCCGAGGGTGAGTTCAAGAGTGATAAGGAATCATGCAGATGAGGCTCAAATTGTAATCAGAAGAGATAATAAGGACTCCCGAGCCGATAGTCATTAGTGACATCATGGACACCAATATGCAACCAGGATCTACCTAGGGTATCCATGTTAAGGTAGGCGCTACCACTAAATTATGACACTCCTAAAACAACAATGATGGTTTTGTGTCGCAATTCGGTGGGATTGTCCTATGGCAAGGCCGAAAAGACAACAAGATGTAGGAAGTAGAGGTGGAATTCTAACTTAAATGCAATGAGTTGAAAATTTGACTTTTTACCAAAGGACCTTCAAAACGACCCAAATCTCCAAAAAAGTTTCCAAATGCCCAAAGTAACACTTTTCACGACAATCCAAAGAAAACTCCTAAGCCATGCTAAATGCTTTTTAGTTTAGAAAAAATGACAAAAGGGTCTAAAAAATGACAAAAAGAGGCCAAAAGGTCTATAAATAGAAGATGGCAGCTCATTAACATCATTGCTAATTGAGAAATTGACTAAAATCCAAAGCTACCCCTTTGTGAAAAGAGTTGAATACGGGAGCTTCAGTGGACGAAACGCCCATCCGCTTGGACCAAGTAAGTACTTACTACCCCCTCTTGCATTCTAATTCTTTTCTTATGTATTTAAATTTATTTGTTGGAGGGGTGTCGAACTTTAAAAGGTCATCCCTAATTCTATGTGGGCTATCTTATGACATCCCGAGTGTACACGCAGGAAAAGAAAAAATTCCACATGTGTACACGCTACTGTCAGCATTACAGCCCACGTGGACCCTTCATTTAATGTAAAAAAATAAAAAAGAAAGAGTCAATCCCTCTGACCTGGGTTTTTGCAGGATGTATGTTCACTAGAGGGAAAGAGAGCATGAGGAAATTAGTGCATTGGTGAGGGAGGGCCCCAATGCTGTTTCTACATTGATGCAATGTGGGTTGTTGAAATTTTTTATATGTCCTTTAATGTGAGCACAACCAAGGCTATTGAATGCCTTGATCGATTATTGGCATCCTGATGCAGAGGCCTTTATGCTAGAGGGGCAGTCGTTGGTTCCAACTACAAAAGACATATACTTTTTGACTGGCCTCTCTAGGAGAGGGGAACCAGTCAACTTTCATACTTTTCCTTCTGGGCCTCACAACATCTCAGAGTTGATTGGGCTCCATTTTGAGGTGGGTACAGACAAAATGAGCTCACAAGTACTGATAACCAATATTTTTCACTTATCACTGCAAGTGATAGTGTTTCTCATTGGGTGGATCACTAGGTCTGCAGCTTTGCATCAGGCTTCCCGTGCACAAATGAATTGTGTAATTCAGTGCTTAAATGCACAAATTTTTTATTGGAGCACCACATTATTGGACTATATGAGGAGGCATCTAAAAGATTGTCGGTTGCGGAATCAGAGGAACTTCAGGTTTGGAATGATCCTTTTCTCTTTCTTCTTTGAAAGAGTGCCCAATTTTATCCATCAAGAGGTGGTACGAGGGCACCAGGCCTCTCTTCTTGCATTATGGAGATGGGCAGTGTTTTTTCCATGAGAGGGGTGGGGAAGGACCATTGAGGCCTTTGATGACAACTTTTTTTCTTGGTTGTCGTGAAAGATCCCAGTCATAGAGGACTACCCTTATGCCGGGATCAACTTCTCTAGAGATCCCAAGGTGTCGATACATCCTAAAGAGCAGCGAGGAGAGATGGGTAAGATTTATTTTTTGTTGGTTTTATATATGTCATTTTTTTATATACCAGAGCATTTTGACAGATATGTGTCTATTATGTGCAGATGTGGGGCCAGTGTGACCAGCAGATTATGCAAAGAATAGGCGATGTCCTCTGCTGGATGCCACACCTACCACTGCAGGGGGGCCAATAGTAGCAGGAGAGCTTCCAAATGGTGAGGCTAAGAGAGTTCTGAGACGAGTAGAGTGAAATTTTACCTCGCTCACTCACACAGTCCCCATGGCAGAGATTGAGGATCTTCCACCATCTATTCATCCTCACGTAGTTGGGGTACCACAGACATGGGTCTGGCTTTTTCAGCATTTTGCAAATGTTTTTTATTATTACAACGGGGCCCACAGGCCTCGTCCTTAGTTAGGTTGGACGTTTCACATGCCAAGGGAACTACTTGTAGATTTTTTGAGGGCATAAGTCGTATGACTCATTACTGGTCATATTTTTTAGGTTCTTGCACCCACCTATCTACTCTAGTGATTTTGATATTATATATGGATTTTTATGTCTTTTTATGTCTTATGGATTATATTTTCTTTAAATATTTATTTACATGTGCATGTGTATGTCTTTCTTATATGTGTACGAGATGCCAATCTAAAATTTTATTAGCTAGAGTATTTGTAACTTGATTTAATCTCCTAGGAACATGAAAATATGAAATATAATCAAAGCTTCATTCTAAGAGACATACCCTAAGGAATCATCGGTGTAAAGTAGGATCATGAACATAGTAGACTCTATTCAACTATGACACAATAAGTTGAACATCTAAATAGACCTAGAGGTGAGAGATATCAAATGACAAAGCGTCACGAAGAAACTTAATAATTGCATTGTATTCAACGACATTGCTTTTGGTGTCACCTAATCATATACCTCCTGAAGATAATAACTGGCCTTGAGGTGTGAAAATTACCCAAGCTTCGGAGGCACGCCTCCGAGTGTGCCAGCTAGTGTCATCTACATATCCAAAAAACACCTCTGATTCACTTGACATCTGCCACTGTGATAAAAGATAACATCAAAAAATGACATGTCCATAAAACCAAAAGAAACCAAAAAATAATAATAATAGTACAAATACTATACATATGTTACAAAAGTTACCCAAGGTGACCGACCTAGGAGTAATACTTCTTGAGGTAGAGTCCATTTCTAGGTTTTTCCAAAGCATTTCCCTCAAAATCTACCAGACGATAAGAACCCTTTTTTAGAACCTCTTTTACGATGAAAGGTCTAAACCACATGGGTTTGAACTTGCCTTCCCCCAGGGGGTCCTTGTCTTGGTCATAGACCAGGACAAGGTCACCTTCCAAGAAAATCTGAGGATGAATGGACCGATCATACTAGCACTTGATTTTTTTCTTGTGAGCTTTGTTAGCTAAGGCTGCATCACAACGCTACTCATTGAGTTGTTCAAGATATAATAAACACTCTTCAAGTGATGAAGTGTCTGGCCATAACTGTATGGCCAATTTTAAAGATGGGATCTAGCATTCTATGGGAAAGACTGCTTCCATCTCGTAAATGAGTTGAGAAGGTGAGAAACCGATTGCAGTCTTAATTGACATTCAATAGGACCATAATGCCAAGTATAACATCAAATGTCAATTTGACTTGGCCGAATTCATCGTTCTTTGTAGGATGGTATTAAGATATTTATTAATAGCTTCAACATGACCACTCGCTTGAGGGTAGTAGGGTGATGAGTGTCCTTGCTGCAACCCAAGTTTTGATGTTAACTAGTTCATCATTTGGTTCTGAAAGTGACTGTCATGGTCAATGACAGTCTCTCTCAGGACACCAAACCTTGCTATAATCCGGTTAAACAAAAAGAGAGTTGCAGTCTCTCCATCATCTTTAAACATTGGCATAGCTTCGACCCACTTTGTAAAGTAGTCTATGGCTACAATGATGTAACGATTCCACTTGCTAAAGGAGGGTTGCATGTAGTGTAATCAATCCCCCACTTGGTGAAGGGACCAACTGTGATGACAGGAAACATGGGAGCGGGATCTGCCCTCATCTTCCGAGAGAAGATATGACATGGGTGGGACTTCTTGATTGATGTGATACAATCTTTGATTAGTGTCGACTAGAAGTAATCAGCTCATAAATTCTTTTGGGTTGTTGCTAACCTAGACAAATGACCACCACATGCTCTGGTGTGGAAATCGTTAAGGATGATTTATGCCTCTTCATGAGTGAGGCACTAATGAAGGATGTAATCTACACCTTGACGATAGAGAGTGTCTTCAAGGACGAGATAGTTCTTGGCCTGATGATGTATACGGTGACGCTCATAACGAGAAGCAGAGGTGGGTCACTTCAAAGTCTGGAGATAGACAAGTATATCTCCATACCAGGGGTCTGAAGATTCTATCAAAAACATGTCTCCCTGAATAGGTGATTCTTTGGGCATAACATCACCTGACTTGACCGAAAGTTCCAAGATGAGTTCCACAAAGACGAGTCACTTTTTGGATTTCACATAAATGAAATCTAAGTCAAATTCTTGGAGGACAACTATCCATCTATTGAACTTTCCACCGATGACCCATCGTGTTAACACATATTGAAATGGATTCACGACGTCAATGACAGTGGTCTTGCGAAACAAAACATAATGACGGAATCGTTGGACAACATGGATTGCTGTAAACACAAGTTTTTCAATATGAGAATAATTGAATTCTAGTCCAACCAGGCCTCAGCTCAGGTAATAAATCAGATATTCAGAGAGAAAATCATCCTCCTTAACTAAGACCATACCAATAGTTGACTCTACTGCAGCCAGGTATAATAAGAAATCTTTGTTATAATTGGGTGTCCAAAGGAGAGGGGCAGTCATGAGGGCATGTTTAAATGCTTCAAAGGAGCATTGAGCGCTATCATCCCAATGAAAAGGAACAACTTTCTTCAGTAAGCACAAAAATCCCTTTGTAATCTCGGCATAGTTTGCGATGAAACACCACAAAAAGTTCATTTTTCCCTGTAGACTCTGAAGTTGAAGGATTGTACATGGGGGAGGCAACTGAACTATTTCCTCAACCTTGAGAGGATCAACCATGATCCCTGTTGTTGAAACTATGAAACCTAAGAGACGGCTTGACGTCATGCGAAAACTGCATTTGTTGGGATTCAAGCGAATCTTGAAGTAGCGACATTGCTCAAAGATAAGTCGGAGGCGTGTGGTATGATCAGTTCTCTTGTGAGAGCATGATGCTAAATAATCTAAGTAGGCCTCGACGATATGTTTGAGATCATCGAAATAAAAATACATGGCCCGCTGAAAGGTGGTGCCAACATTTTTCAGACCAAACGGCATCTTACAATATGAAAATGTACCCCATGGACAAATGAATGATGTTTTTTGTTGGTCTTCGAGTCTGATTTGTATTTGATAATATCCTAAAAAAATTCCATGAAAGAAAAGGCCTCGCAACCTGCGCATTCATCAACTATCTGATCAATAAATGGTGTGGGAAAATTATCTTTTGGACAGGCGTTGTTCAAATCATGGAAGTCTGTACATATGTGAATCATACCGTGTTTTTTGTTAACTGACATGGGGTTTGACACCCATTGGGTCAAATGGATGGGGTAGATAAAACCTGCCTTAAGAAGTTTATCCACTTGGACCTTAATAGTTGTTTCTTTCTTAGGATTAACTGGATGAAGCTTCTACCGAACCATCTTAGCATCAAGATAAGTTGTTATTTCATGTTAAACAATGTTTGGATTGATGCCTGGAATTTCCTCGTAAGACCAAGCAAAAACGTCACGAAATTCCCTAAATAAATCTGTGTAGATTTGAATCTCTTCGGGGGAGCAGTCAGCTCCGACGAAAACATTCTCCACGATGCTAGGGGTTCTGGAGATGCTTATAGGTATAGTTTCACTGATGGTTTCCATATTACCATCGACATAAACAACATGTTTATCCAAAGGATTAATAGGAAAAGACCTATCTCTAGTCATAGTCAAGGTGAATTCCCCTTCCTCAATTCTTCTCAACTCTGGGAGAAAATAAGATCTGTGATGGAGATAATCCCAGGTTTTTTCCAGACTAGTCATTACTTCCATGATTACTTCGTCTAAGGGAAATAATAAGTCTAAATAATTTGTATCAGCGAGGGAACCTTGAGCCCAAATAGGCTCTATAATCAAATATAACTCTTGTGTGGGAGTTGGATCGAGGTCAATAGAATCTTGCTAGACTAAAGAGTATGCTAATTCTGTCATCGACAAGGGCATGGACATACCATGGTGCCCTATCCCTTCCATCATGGCCGATGGGGAAGGAAGAATCCATGGATTGTTGAAGTAATTCATGCGAAATGACGAAACTTGGAACACCTCAACCTTATGGTGGTCAAATATGAACTTAACATCACCTTGAGGAGGTGGGTAATCAAAAGTTCCCATCAAAGGTGCGCACAAACCAACCCCTATGTTGACAATCCTAGGTTGAGGGTTATCAATCATTAGAACCATGGATGCCCCAAATGGAGGGTTAGGATGGGAGAAAGACAATTGATCAATGGTCACAATCTGGCCCTCATGTGGAAACAACAAAACCCAGAAAATTGTACCAACTATTGTTTTCATAGCATAGGTCCAACTCCTTCCTAATAAGAGATTGTAGTCAAGATATGCATCGACCAATTCAACCTTGACACACATGGTTTTCCCTCCTAACTGCATGGGAAAAGAGGGGATAATTCCATGTGGTCAGAACGAACGACTGTTGAAAGTTGTAAAAAGAGTAGGTGACGGAGACAAAATGGGTTGGCCAATGGCCTTCCAACACGCCAAAGACATTACACATGTTGAGGCACCCTTATCAAATACTGTGCGGAAAATGTTCCAATTAAACGTTTTCGTTGTGTAAGCCACTACTATCTGGAAAGCTACGTGGTAAGGGAGATGAGGTTTTAAGTCGGTCGTATCAAGCATGATCATACCTGAATTACAAGTCTCAGTGGATCCTAAAGCAGCTAACAGAGCCTTTCTCTAGGAAGGGCAGCTTTGGAGGACTTCCAAAGAAGACATCGCATAAGGGGTTTAAGACAAATCCTCCACCACAGAGTAGTTATGAGCGGCCCTTGCATTTGGGTTGTGAGAAGCTTTCTTGAATTCACCTTTTGGGATGCATGTCATGGTTTCACCCAACGTATTCTTGATATGGAGAGGAAGAGATGGGGTTTCAGCTTCCTTACCTTTCTCAGAGGTGTTTGGCTTGTTGTAATCATGTGCTCTAATTGATATATAGCCATCACCTTTCATCATGTACACATTCGTGGATGCAGGATTGTCTGAAGACGGGGGGGGTCCTTGGCTGCCCCCTTCCGCACTTGCAGAGGCTTGACTTATATTTTGGCCATGTTGAAAAGGGTTTGTTAACATAGCAGGCTGCTGCTGTGATAATAAATTTTGGGCCTTTGCAAGTCGAGGCCATTGGTGAGTCGGGTGGTCTTCTGCACATAGATTACACGGATACCTCGACTTCCTTTTTTAGGTGTTTCCCCCGCTAGCATTATTAGAGGGTTTCTTATCCCCCTTACTATTATTATGTTGTTTTTTCTTTCCATCAGGCTATTGGGTGGCCTTCGGATTTGTCAATTTCACACTTTGTACATTCGAGGTTTGGGTAGGGGGAGTAGCTAGAATAGTAGTCTGGTTGGCCATTGTATGCTAGATAGACAATTGTTGTAATTGTTTCGTCAGTTGTTCAACGGGATCTGTTTGTGATGAACCAACAATACCATCGACATGTGGTCCATCTCGCTATCTGGTTTTATCAAGTATTGATCGTGGCGCATCTGGAAGGATCTCATACAGTAGACCAGACTGAGAATAGATTAGCTCAAGTTGTTGACATCTCATGATTGCATCTTCTTCAGAAAACACTCCCGACTTTGCGACGTCTTTGAATAACTGTGGGACCAAAGACTTAAGGAACCACTCTAGTAGGAATGCTAGTGGGACTGGTACCTTAATCAAACTCTTTCGGCATCTCCACTCTTGGATGTGATCAAAGATATGGTCCACTTTTGTCTAATCAAAATTGGCCAACAATTCTGTGCCAATGTCGTATCTCACAGGTAATTAGAAATGGTTTAGGAAATCCATTGCCAATTCACCGAAGAAAGAGTATCTTGAGTGATTGAGCTCAATGTACCATTTCGTAGCACTCCCAATGAGAGTACGTTGAAACAATCACAATTGTACGAAGTCGTCTTTCAATAAATTAGATGAGCACCAAAGGTGAAAAGTAGTCACATGATCTCCTGGATCTTCGTTAGGCTTGGCTTCTAACTTTGGTATGTCCGAAGGAAACTTCGTCAGCATAGGGGGCCAACGTGGATCGTGAAAGATAGGATCATTCAAGAACCTTGTTAAGCCTGGCAAGTGCAAGGTTGTCAGGAAATCTAGTTTGGGTTGTTGGTGATAACCATGGAAAAAGGGGCTTGGATTTTGACTAGCACCAAGTTGCAAGGAAAAGTTGGGTTGTTTGTCGGGGTTCTAATAAAAACCATGGCCATGACCAGCGTACAAATTTGTTGTTTGAGGAGACATCATCGATTGATTCCTCAAATAGGACATAGATGGTTGGGAATTCATTACATTTGGAGGAATTTGGGAAGGGTTTCCCCATGCCAATCCCATGGGCATAGGTATTACACCTTGCCTGGGGTTCCATTGGTTGTGAAAAGAATTTCCCCAGATCGGCATTCCTGATGAGGAAACTTATCCCTGCTAAGATTTCCAAGGTCTTGATGTGGAAGAAGTTCCTGGGTTTGCCCCTTGTGCAGGAATAGTACCCTGCATAGGATTATGTTGTCCGTAACTAGGGTTGCCCCTAGTCGAGAAAGCAGCTGACAAGAAATATTTGTGACCAAATGTCCCAAACAAAGAAAACAGTGTCGAACCTACCAGCATATTATGAGAAGGTGGTCCTTGACTCCCTTCTCCAAATGAACTATGGTGTGTGTTGGGCCCAGTGGATTACTGGTGGGTACTGCCGAGCAAAGGGGTCAAAGGAGGTATATGACCTCCCTCATAAGGGAAAGCGTTAAAGGGGGCTGAAGTGCCTCCCATGGGTCCTTACAGGGGAGCATTAGAGCTCTGTGCCCCCAGACCTAAAGTCTGTAAAGTGGAGTAAGATAGTACAGGGGTTGTACCTGAGCTAGGCATCCCGTATGAGAACAGAGGACCTGTTGCACTCTGTGTGAAAGGAGCAGTGGTCACTGCCAAAGATAGGATCAGACCACTGCTCGAGGTAGAGGCAGTCGAGACTATGGTGGCTTGTACCGGCGATGGTGGGTTAGGAGGTGGAACACCCCCTGTGGTGACAATCGTAGTGGGAATAGAAGAATTCCCAGAAGAAGTTGCAGCATTTGTTTCCATTGCTATGTGTGACACTGTCTGGTGCCCGTAAGGATAAATATGTATGAGGATGGGTGCCAAAAGATAAATGGTCAGAGTTTTGGGTGGACCGAGATCTTCCACCTCAAGGTCTGAAAAATTTGGTTCCTCCGGATGTTGGTCGGACATAGTTTCCTATGACCCAGTCGCTTCAAAAGACCCGTGTTGGTCTAGCTTTCACTTGGTGGCTCCAATGTAACCAATGGCAAGCCAAGAAGCCTTCGTGACTGGAGGAGCTCATGATCCTCCACTATGTGAGAAGATCAAAGACACACTAGGTCTTTCTATTCATTCAAAAACAACACATGCTAGAAAAAATTCCCTACAAGATAAAACAAGCAAACACTAAACTAGTTGGTAGAACAGTTACAACAACCAACACTAGAGAAACATACCGGTGCAAGTGAAACTCAAACACGGAAGAACCCTCTGGGTATACTATGCAAAGTGTGGCCTGATTTTTGTCCTAGGTACTGCAGTATACACCCACAGTCACCTGTATATGTTTCTAAAAAAGATAGGCAACTAGGTTGCCAGCGTGTGAACAGTCACCAGGCGGGTAAAGTCGACAGTCAAGTAGACCACAATAAGCAAGGTATCGAGCCTGAAACATGTCAAGGGTATCGAAAGAAAGTGGTCTATAAGACAACTGGGGACCTCGAATGGATTCAATACCCATGAATCTCCATGGAAAATGCAATCGACGGAATCCCAAGACAAGCCCTCTATATGTGTTCTCCACTACAATTGGTCCGGATTTGGAGGGGTTATCTCTGCTACCCTTCCACATGCGACCTCGTCTTTATCCCCTGTGTTAAAGGGAGGTCTCGGATAACTTTCACGATACTGGACTTTTAACTCTCCCTAGCACAGACTCTTATGTATGTTTTGTAGCCTTGAAGAGTTTCCTCTCCAACCTAAATCAAGGCTCTAGCCTAGACTAATTAATGGACCCTACAAACATAAAGTCTAGTTGATTTTAATTAATCATTAATTTTTAATGGCTTGTCTTAAGTGAAAGGTTATGAAAGTGAAACTAATGATATTTGAGAGACAAAAGAAAAGATAAACTGAAAGATGGAAACAAAATAACTTCTTCTTGACACAATTCTTAATCAACCTTTCAAACTAAAATTTTTTCTAAGATCTTTGAACAGCAAACTCAAAATAGGATTTCTCTTGACTACGAGATATTTATTATCCTAAGTAAATAGCCAAGAACTTATGAAAGAAATTTTTTTCTGGTTACTAATGCAAACCAACAACTACTTAACTAAACCAAGAAATAAAAGAGTTTTTTTATTTATTTAATGCTTGCAAAGAAAAAAGGAAAAATGTTAACAAGTAAAGACCAAGAAAACCTCTGGCCTAAGCGCAGATCGCAAAGAGTTACTGACAATAACACACAAACTGATGAAAGAAGACTCTCACACTTGTCTAAAAACCCTAAAAAAAAAAATTAATGAAAAATAAAGTTATTGTTGTGATTGGACCTAAGTTGTTGACTGCTATTACAGAGACCAAGAAACCTGAGAGATATAACTCTTGACAAGGAAAAGGATGACTGCCTCTTCTTAAACAAAAATTTTATCAACAGGAATGCTACTGACAGATCAACAACCATCATGTGCATGCGATCTGTGTAAGGTCAGATCACATGTACACGCATGCAAACCTTATGCAGGCCACGTGTACCTGTGAAAATCTTCAAAAAATGAAACTACAAGCAATCAAGAACTAGCAGAGACTACTGGTATTGAGAACCAGAATCTCTTGAAGACTTGGAAACTTACTTTGATAGAAAAGAAAACAATTCAAGAAAAAATTTATAGAAAAAAACCAATCTGAGGTAAAACCTAAGCTACAAACTGCAAAAAACAGAGACTAGAATGAGTTACATAAAACCCCTGAGAAGGATCACTTCTGACAGGGGAGAGGATGACTACCTCTCTAATAAAAAAATTCTAAATCTAGTCACGCTATTGTTACTTCATCAACTAGCGTGTCCACATGTGTTGTGTGAATATTGGGTGCGTGTACACGCATGCAGGCCTTATATAGGCCACGTGCACCTCTGTGACTTTCCTAAAAAGAAAATGCAGCCAAGCAAAGAAATCAGGAAGTACTGGTATGGAAGACTAGAATCCCTACTAGCTCAGACTTTTGTAGAAACTCTAAAAACAAGTAATGAAACATTTTTTTTTTAGAAATACCCAAAAAAGGACTCCCATAAACCCTATAGTTTCCTAGTATGGTCGTCAATTCTATTTTGGGTGGGAATCCCTCCTACGAACTTAGCATTTAAGGGCTCTAATCATGCATGCATGAAATGACCATTTCAAAGGCTTCTACTCTTTCCTATTCTCCCAACACAAAAACCCCACATACATGCAATACAAAGGTGTAAATGAGATTCAATAACTCTACCATAAGTCCTTCATTTGATTTTGATCCCTTTGCTTTCACTCGCTCTTTGATTGCAAGCCTCCTCCCAAAGTTGACCTGCATTCACACATGAACAAACAAAAAGCTAGGAACATGCATTTCATATACTAATTGTTGGGTTAGTTGTGAAAATCTCATAAAATAAATATTTAACTTGAACACATGGTATGGCGGGATGAGAAAAGTATTCCTTTTGTATTAATCTTCACAAGAGTGAACTTACAATATGTGATCGACACTACTCCTCTTCAACTGGTCCTGGGCTCCTCTTCAACTGTCCTCCAACTGCTTTGCTTTATACTTCTCTNAATGACCGACCATGCATGGCTGAAAGGTTTAGTTAACTTCCCCAAAGTTGTGTGTTCCGTCAGCAACTTTCCTTTTTTCATGCTTTTGTAGGTACATGCGGGTTGTAGTGAGGCAGCTAGCATGTACACTCATGCATTAGTGGAGTAGGGCACATGGGCCTTTAAAAAAGGTGTTTTTAAGCAGAGGTGTTCAGTACTGGCTTGGCAAAGAAAGCATATGAGATGGCCTAATGTCAGGTAAGCATGTCTGGTGAAAATTAAGGTTATAATAGATGCCCCCTAATGTGTGAGGTCAGAAGAGCCTCTGATGGATGAAATACATTATCAATATTTATCAACATACCAAACCAGTGAGCCTAGGGACCAAAATTCAGGAGGTGCCATCTGTAAAATAACAATTGTCTCAACGAGGTAGGCATACCCATGCTCAGGATGAAATAAAATCATGTCTACCAATCAAACACTGTATATCTGTGTCATATAACTATATAAAGTGTAGTCGCGAGGAGTACACAGCGGATGTACATCTCAAAATAAAAAAGATATACATGTATAGTATCCATCTTCTAGAATTTGATAAGGCATGATGGTTGGAGATGAGGTCTTCAGAGCTCGAGAAACAACCTCAAAATCTTCAAAACTAGGGTAGGAGTGTAATATGAGTGTATGACTTCACTACCCAGATGTCTTTGAGGGATCATCGGTCATGGACTAGAGAATCTTGATGATCAGACTAAAGGCTTCATTGATTTCGAACAAAACCTTGATTGGACTTTCGGGATGGTCAGGCATGAGGGCAAGAGACAAACTGCAAAGGGGCCGACTCATGGCTTGGTAAAAATTCCCTTGGACCATAGCACGACAAGTGATGAGACTCAGGAAGCATGATATTTTGACATAAGTTCATGATGCAGGAGGCACCACAAACTCTCCATATGTTTGGAAGAATAACCAAATGGAGGAGGGCACAACTCTATGTAGCGATAAAAACTTCCTAAGGTCATATTAAATCCCAGGGCTTGATGACCAAATGGAAGGATGTGCTTTGTCCAAGGGTGACACATTGTATTGCCAATAAAAAGAAAATACTTTTCCCTTCCTCTTTTTGGGGTATATTTGATTTTTTTGTCTTTTTCAATAATTTTGGAAAGCTTGAAAAAGAATAAAAGAATGTTATATTACAAAGAAGGATCGAGTGTCGCAAACATACTAGTTCCAAATGCACAGAACATAGGGATGCTCAAGGCAAAGGGACATATGCAGGAAAAGGACATTCGGGAAAACTCCCCTAGGGGCCAAAGGTGTCAAGACACAGAGGCAAAGTGTTAGATGGATTGCGTATAAGGCATACTTTATATGGTTCAGTTGAGAGAAACATGGAGCCGTCATTAGGCCAAAGATGCAGGTATGAAAACACGGTTAACAAAACACACAATGGTAACTTCCTTCAATGTAATTTTAATGAGCCCGAAGAAGGTAAACTCAACAGTTTTTCATTTTTAGAGAGTCTGAAAAAACGTAAAAGGAGACTTCGTTGGGGTAAATTTTTTGAAGATAGTCTAGCCGGCTCGAAAAAGGGGTAAACTATCACTGAACAAACGTCTATTCAAAACCATTTTAATGAGTGTGATAAAGACAAGGTCACTCGACAATTTTTTCATTTTTAAGGAGTCTAAAAAAAGATTAATTATGGACTCTGTCAGGAATGTTCTTCTGGACCATTTTAACGAGTGTGCAAGAATAAGGTCACTCGGCGATCTTTTTAATGTTAGGGAGTCTGAAAAGAGCTTAACTATGGACTCCATGGGGGTTCCTTTTTCGTAAATTTAGCCCCTCGGGCCCGAAAAAGGGTTAAAATTATACCTGAGAGTACTCTTCTAGAGAACCGAGGATCCTAGAGTATACCTTTGTTCGTACAGTTGACCATCCAGACTGAAAAAGGGGTAAACTACCACCGAACAGACGTGCCTTCAAATTTCATTTTAAGGAGTGTGAAAGACAACAAGATCGCTTGGCAATCTTTTCATGTTTAGAGGGTCTGAAAAGAGCTCAAAAGAAGACCCGTTATGTTTTGGGAATCCTGAGGGTGAGTTCAAGAGTGATAAGGATTCATGCAAATGAGGCTCAAACTTCTAATCAAAAAAACTAATAAGAACTCCTGAGCCAATAGTCATTAGTGACATCATGGACACCAAAATGCAACCATGATCTACCTAGGGCATCCATGTTAAGGTAGGCTCTATCACTAAATTACGACACTCCTAAAACAACAATGATGGTTTCATTTTGCAATTAGGTAGGATCGATCCTATGGCAAGGCAGAAAATAAAACAAGTTGCAGGAAGTAGAGGTGGAATCCTAACTTAAATGCAACGATTTGAAAAATTGACTTTTTACCAAAGGACCTTCAAAATGACCCAAATATCCAAAAACGTTTCCAAATGCCCAAAGTAACACTTTTCACGACGATCCAAAGAAAACTCCTGAACCATGCTAAATGATTTTTAGTTTAGAAAAAATGACAAAAGGGTCTAAAAAATGACAAAAATAGGCCAAAAGGTATATAAATAGAAGCTGACAACTCATTATCATCATTGCTAATTGAGAAATTGACTAAAAGCCAAAACTACCCCTTTGTGAAAAGAGTTGATTCTGGGAGCTTCAGTGGACGAAACGACCATCCTCTTGGACCAAGTACTTACTACTCCCTCTTGCATTCTAATTCTTTTGTTATGTATTTAAAGTTAGTTTTTGGAGGGGCGTCGACCTTTAAAAGGTCAGCCCTAAGTCCATGCAAGTTGTCTTATGATAGCCCGAGTGTGCACACGGGCAGAGAAAAAACTATATGCATGTACATGCTACTGTTAGCATTACAACCCACGTGGACCCTTCATTTAATGTAAAAAAATTAAAAAGCAAGAGTCAATCCCTCTGAACTAGGTTTTTGTAGGATGTATGTTCACTGGAGGGAAAGAGAGCATGAGGAAATTAGTGTGTTGGTTGGGGAGGACCCCTATGTTGTTGCTACATTGATGCAATGTGGGTTGTTGAAATTTTTTCTATGTCCTTTCATGAAAACACAACCGAGGCTATTGAATGCCTTGATCGATTATTAGCATCCCGACGCAGAGGCCTTTATGCTAGAGGGGAAGTCACTGGTTCTAAATACATAAGACATATACTTTTTGACTGGCCTCTCTAGGAGAGGGTAACCAGTCAACTTTCGTACTTTTCCCTATGGGCCTCACAACATCTCGGAGTTGTTTGGGCTCCATTGTGAGGTGGGTATAGACAAAACAATCTCATAGGTACCGATAAAAAAGATTTCTAACTTATCACTACAAGTGATAATGTTTCTCATCGGGCCGATCACTAGGTCTACAGCTTTGCATCAGGCTTCCCATGCACAAATGAATTGTGCAATTCAATGCTTAAAGGCACAATTTTTTTATTTGAGCACCACATTATTGGACTTTATGAAGAGGTAGCTAATAGATTCTCGGTTATGGAATCAGAGGAACTTTGGTTTGGAATGATTCTTTTCTCTTTCTTCTTTGAAAGAGTGCCCATTCTTTCTTCTCTTTCTTCTTGTGTTATGCAGATGGGTGGTGTTGCTGCCGCAATAGGGGGGGGGGAAGGAACATTGAGGCCTTTGATGATAAATTTTTTTCTTGGTTGTCGCGATAGATCCCAATCATAGAGGACTACCCGTGTGATGGGATCAACTTCTCTAGAGATCCCAAGGTGTCGATACCTCCAGGACAGAAGCGAGGAGAGATGGGTAAGCTTTATTTTTTTTTGTTTTTATATATGTCATTTTTTTATACCAAATCATTTTGACAGATATGTGTCTATTATGTGTAGATGTGGGGCCAATGCAACCAGCAGATTATGCAAGGAACAGGTGACATCCTCGGCCAGAGGCCACACCCATCGCCGCAGGGGGGGCTAGCAGAAGTAGTAGAGCTTCCAACCGGTGAGGCTGAGAGATTTCTGAGACAAGTAGAGAGAAATTTTACCTCGCTCACTTGCACAGTCCCCATGGCAGAGATCGAGGATCTACCACCATCTATGCAGCCTCATGTAGTGGGGGCACCACGGACATGGGTCCAACTTTTTCAGCGTTTGGAAAATCCCATTGATTATTACAACAGGGCCCACATGCCCCGTCTTTAGTTAAGCTGGCCTTTTCACGTGCTAAGGGAACTACTTGTATATTTTTTTAGGTCATAAGTTGTATGACTCGTTACTGGTCATATTTTTGAGGCACTTGCGCCCACCTATGTACTCTGGTGATTTTGATATTATATATGGATTTTTGTGTTTTTTTATGTATTATGGATTACATTTTCTTTAAAAATTTATTTATAGGTTCATGTGTATGTATTTCTTATATGTGTGTGAGATGCCAATCTAAAATTTGATTAGCTAGAGTATCTGTAACTTGATTTAATCTCCTAGGAACATGAAAATATGAAATATAATCAAATCTTCTTTCTAAGAGACGTACCCTAAGGAATCATCGGTGTAAAGTAGGATCATGAACACGGTAGACTCTATTTAACTGAGACACAACCAACTAATCATCTAAATATACCCGGAGGTGAGAGATACCAAATGATAGAGCATCACGAATAAACTCAATAAATGTGCTATATTCTGCAACATTGTTTGTGGTGTCGCCTAAACATATACCTCCTTAAGATACTAACTAGCCTTGAGGTGTGAAAATTACCCAAGCTACGGAGGCAAGCCTCTGAGTGTGCCATCTAGCATCGTCTGCATATCCAATGAACACCTCTGATTCACTTGACATCTACCATAGTGATAAAAGATAACATCAAAAAATGACATGTCCATAAAACCAAAAGAAACCAAAAAAAAAAAATAGTATGAAGACTATACATATGTTACAAAAGTTACCCAAGGTGACCTACCTAGGAGTAATACTTCTTGAGGTAGATCCCATTTCTAGGTTCTTCCAAAGCATTTCCCTCAAAATCTACTAGATGATAAGCACCCTTTTTTAGAACCTCTTTTATGATGAAAGGTCCAAACCACATGGGTTTTAACTCTCCTGCCCCCAGGGGGTCCTTGTCTTGGTCATAGACCAAGACAAGGTCGCCTTCCAAGAAAATCTGAGGATGATCGAACTGATCATACTGGCACTTGACTTTTTTCTTGTGAGCTTTATTAGTGAAGGTTGCATCACAACGTTGCTCATTGAGTTCTTTGAGATATAATAAACGATCTTCAAGCGGTGAAGTGTCTGGCCATAACTGCATGGCAAATTTTAAAGATGGCATCTAGCATTCTATGGGCAAGACTGCTTCCAGCCCATAAACAAGTTGAAAAGGTGAGAAACCAGCTGTAGTCTTAACAGACATTTGGTGGGCCCATAATGCCAAGTATAACATCAAATGCCAATTTGACTTGGCCGAATTAATTGTTCACTGTAGGATAGTCTTAAGAGATTTATTAACAGCTTCCACCTGACAATTCACTTGAGGGTAGTCAGGTGACAAGTGTTCTTGCTGCAACCCAAGTTTTTATGTTAACTCGGTCATCATTTGGTTCTAAAAGTGACTGCCATGGTCAGTGACAATCTCTCTTGGGACGCCGAACCTTCCTATAATCTGGTTAAACAAAAAGAGAGCTGCAGTCTCTCCATCATCTTTAAACGTTGGCGCTTCAGAATTACTTCTTGGATACAACATTTAAAATCTTCATTCTCCATAATAGAATTCCTGTACAGAGGGTCATTAGTTAGAGGAGCATAGTGTTTCAAATCAATTGAGTTTTTTACTTGACAGTGCACAGGCACCCTAATAAGAGAGGAAAATATGTCACTGTGCTCTTCTACTATCATTTCCACATGTTGTTGCTATGTACAGAGACCTCGTGTAGATGGTTTGGCAGTTGTAGTGACCTTTTTTTCACCTTCCAACCGAGCGATAAAGAGGAAAAATATCCTGGTCTGAGAAACCACCTTTATGCACTGTTGCAGAGATCAAAGAGGCATTAGTAGTTGGGACTTCCTATGGTACCCTGTAGAGTTGATATCCCAAAGTAATAATGACACTACAGGGCCTAGATTCTTAAACAACACATGTGACACTTCCACATATATGGTTTTCCTAACAAAACTTCACAAAATGCAAGGGGGAAAACATCACATAATACCTCGTCTTTGAACGGTTTGATTCCATAGTGTAGGCTACATTGTTGGTGGATGTGAATGTCTCATCCTTGGCTGAGCCAACCAACGGTGTATGGTTAAGGATGCGATGTCATTTTTAGGTTCAATATCTTGACAAAATCTATTGAGATTAGGTTCTTCAAGATACCATTGTAAACAATGAAATGGACTGGGGTCCCCTTCACCCACATATGTGAGTGGAAGAGGTTCTCCCCTTCTTCAGGATCTTCTGGTTCCTCTGGTTGGAATATTGTGGTAGCAATGGTGACACTAGGTTCTATTTCAATGATATTTTTTCCTTTTTAAGTTTTGAATTAGAGTCTGAGTCGGCATCCGTCTATGAGGATTTTGTCTCATCCAACAATGCGTTTTTAGAGTGACATTCATTGGTATTGTGCCAAGGAATTTTTTGGAACTCATACCACTTTCTAGTGTCCTTTTTCGACTTCATATTACCCTTCTTTTTTGGTGTCTTGGGACTGGCCATCCTTGCTCTGTCATTTTCCCTAGGAGATAGGGCCACCCTTACCAGGATTTTGTTTTCATGGTTTTGTAGAACCAAAATCTCGCCTATTCATTTTCTTGAAGTTCTCCTCGACCTTGAAAGCATATCTGTAAGTGGATTTCAGTGAGGATATGTTCAAAAAATCCATATATATTTGGATTTACCTGTGTAGACCATTGTGGTAAATCAAAAATAGGTGTTTCTCATATTCTTTAATACCAAGATTTATGCATAAGGTGTGGAATATGTTTGTGTACTCTAGCACCATCTGGTCTCTCTCTTGATGCATAGTTTTCCATCTCATGTACTGGTCATCATAGTTTCCAATAGGGTAGGATTTCTCCTTGAGGGCATCAACAAAAGCAACCCAAGTGGGTCCTGGCCCAAAAATTGCAGACTCATTTTTAGCATGTTTCTCACATTAATTATCCCACCAATATTTGACATGGTTAAGGGCCTTAACGAGCGTGAAGGTGATTTTATCATTGTTGCAAAAATTTTGGACAGACAAATAACCCTCTATCAAACTTAACCATTTTTCCAAAGCATTAGCATCTATCTATCCTTCAATAAAGGAATTTCAAAGTTAACATGTACCTTAAAGGACATCACACCTATGAAGTGACCACTGGTTGAAGGTTCCTTCATTGTTTGTGGTAGATGTCGAAGGATCTAGGAGAAATTATCCATCATCTCATTCCTCTATCGCAAGAGGGATTCGTCAAGAAATAGTTTGATAGGATCTCATGCTCTATCATCTTTCTTTTCTTACGCCATGGGAGGTTTATTGGGAGGGAGAGAGAAGTTATCCTCAAGAGAAACAAGCTTGAGACCCAACTATTGCTTGGTATTAAAATGAGACCCCAAGACCTCTTTTTATATGAGAAAAGGATGGTTATTCGGTTTGCAGGTGGGCTACAATGGTTTAAATGGTTGGGAGACCCTCAATATCCCATAAACTATGTCGAATTCCTTGCAATTTTATATTTTTTGCAATTTTTGTAGGTAAATGCGGGCAGACTAGTACGCATCTTGTCTATGTACATAGGATAACTAGTATGTAGCACACGTGTGTACGTGGGCTATCAGTTCATCAAGGTTCATACATATTCAAAAAAATAGTTTTTTAAGAGGAAGCCTCAACTATATTTTTGGAAAAATATGTAAGTGGAAATGCCAATGCCATGTATGCATAGGTAGGGTATTTTTGGAATATAACATATGCCCCCTAATGTGTGAGTTCATAAGATCAACTGATGGTCGAAATACATTATGATATCTTTACCAGTGGGAAGGTGTAGAGTTGAGTGAGCCCGGGACCATATTTTGGGAGCATGTCATCTGCAAAACAATAATAATCTCTTTGAGGCGAGCATACCCATGCTCGGGATGAACTAAGCATGTTTTACAATCAAGTACAGTGTAGATACATGTCATATAAATGTCTATATAAAGTGTATACATGAGCAATACACAACGGATCTACATCTTAAAATCATTTGAAGATATACAAGTACCTTCAAGAAATATTGACGCATGCGACTGAAGATGAGGACTTCATAGCTCGAGAAACAACTTCAATATCTTCAAAACTTAGGTAGGAGTACAGTAGGAGTGTAAGACTCCCTATCCTGAGGTATTCGACATGTTGTTGGGTAAATACTGGAGGACCTCAATCATCAAGAATAAAACTTCATTGACTTTGAATCCAAACTTGACTGGATTTATGGGATGGATGACTCATGAAAGTCAAGAGATAAACTACAAAATGGTCGCCTTAGGTTGGATAAAACTTACCTTGGAAAAAAATTATGACAAAATGATGAGACTCAGGAAGCTGAAAATTGACATAATTCTGCGATACAAGAGGCACCACAAACTCTCCATATGTTTGGAATAGTAACCAAACAGAGGAGGACATATATCTATGTAATGAGAACAACTTCCTAAGGTCATACTAGATCCCAATTCTTGGAGAATAAATGGAAGGATGTGCTTTGTCCAAGGATGACTATCTTTTTATCGAAAAAAAATGTATGTCTCGTCCCCTCCTTTTGGAATATCTTATTTTTTTGTCATTTTTCAAATTTTTAACGAGCTTAAAAAGGATTAAAAGAATGCTACATTACAAAGGAGGAACGAGTGTCGTGGGAAAGAAAATTAGTTCCAAGCACATGAAGCATATTGATTCTCAATTCAAGGAGACATGTGCAGGATAAGGACACTCGAGAAAATTCCTCCATGGGTCAAGCTGTCATATCGCAAGGGAAAACATGTTGCAAGGCTTGCATTTAAGGAATGGTATGTAGGTTTAGTCAAATAGCAACATGGAGCCGGAATTAGGCCAAATAAGAAAGGATGAGACACGTGATGTGATTAAGTGTGACACAAAAAGACTCCTTCCATGTTAAGTTTAATGAGCCTTAACAAGGTAAGCTCGGTGGTTTTTCATGTTTAGAGAGTCTAAAAAAATGCTAAAAGAAGACTACAGGGAGTTCCTTTTTCGTAACCAGTCCAGTCAGTTTGAAAAAGGGTTAAACTTATTCTGAGAGGACGTATCTTCAAAACCATTTTCACGAGTGTGATGGAGATAAGATCACTCAGATATCTTTTCAATTTTAAGGAGTCTAAAAGAGCTTAACTATGGACTCACATTCTTTTTCTAAGTTTAGTCTCCTGAGTCCAAAAAAGTATAAAATATAACTTAGGAGAACTTTTCCAGTGAGACATGTCTCTCGAGGTGTACCTTTTTCCTGAATAATATATTGGCTAGAAAAAGGGTTAAACTTGCCAAATAGAAGTTCTTTCTGGACCAATTAACGAGTGTGAAAGTAACAAGGTCACTCAACGATCTTTTCA